>OX596253.1:6774955-6829880 GCA_951394255.1 Polyploca ridens
AAACGGATTGAATTAGTTTATCCAGCGCTTAAAAAGTTTATTTTTGAGCTTATTATGAGACAGTTCTTAGAAACATTTCCTTTTTATTTAAGATTCAAAGGTGCGTATACTTTGACTGCAAACTTTGTGACTTTAATAACAGTTAGAAAGTAACTACATATTAGTGATAAACATATTAAAGTTAGCCAGTTTGTATGCGTACAGCCCCGAAGTGGCGGCAGACAAGCGTTCGCGTCGCGACTCTTTTGTTTCGTATCTTATCGGATTTTAATTACGAGAGCGTAGAGAAATCTCGTTATTCCTTAAAGGGATATGACTGCTCGAAGCTAATTTACTATAGTCCCCTGCACGATTTTATGTTCTCGGCTTTTATTTTATTGCCTTTCGATGATCTTATGTTGGTAAGGCACGCACGCATAACTTCTATTTGAGACATTTCACAATTCTTTTTAACAGAAAAAGTATCTTTTTTGAATTCCATATCATTTTTAACGTTTAAGTGATGCCAGTAACTTCAATTAGGTACCAAAAAGAGATAAAAAAAGCGTTTTGATGAATTCTAGCTAAAGTTTTTTTTATCTTTTCAGAATCGTCAGTTGGCACTGGTGCTGGATGCTTCCCCTCCGGCTCCGTCGTGCAAACAGAGGTTGGTCCTCGAGATATTGCCACCATCCAGCAAGGAGACCGTGTACTGGCAGCCGCAGATGATGGCAAGATGATATATTCAGAGGTAAGCTTCATGCCACTCAGATTTCAATATTAAGTCATTTCTTATGTAATGAATATTTCTGCATTTTGACAAAAATATACGATATTAAGAGGCCGTATGCAAAATTTTGCTGATTTCGCTGATTTACATGATTTAATAATCGTGATTTTACAATTAAAATACTGTATTTCTACATGTTTTAATTCACAACCTAAAATATAATTTTTATTATTATTTAATGAATGAGCTACGTCTTTATTTTTATTATTTAATTTAATGCGTGATTTAGGTTGTTTTAAAAGATTATTTATTGCCAAACATTGAACATTTTGAATATTTTTTTTCAGGAAATGGATTGGTTATTAATTGAAGTTTATTTATATTGTTATAATTTAAATGAACGAGAGTTCTAAGTAGCCGAAATCAAAAGCAATTCTTCGCGCATTTTCTCTAAAAAATTAATAAGTAAAATATTTTTTTTACTCAAAATTATTATATTAAAGTGGTAAAAAGTGCTCCGTTTTTAATGACTTTATTAATAATATACCTACTGTATTTTTTTTATACCGTTTAGACGTCAAAACGACACGTAATTTTTTTTTTACTGTTTATATAAATATGTGATATTCTAAACCTCTTATAGCAAACATTCATAAACAGCCGCCTGATTGAGGTCGATTAATTAAAATTAAATAATAAAATTAAAAAAGTAGCTCGTTTATTAGATAATAATTAAAATGATCTTTGATGTTGTGAATTAAAACATATAGAAATACGGTATTTTAACTGTAAAATCACGTCTGTAGAATCACGTAAATCAACGAAATCGGAAAAATTTTGCATACGGCCTCTTAATAGTTCGTTCAGCTATTGCAATAATTTTGTAAAACATGTTTTTGTACAATTTTCAGGTTTTGACGTTCATCGATCGAGATCCAAACGCCACGCGGCAGTTCATTGAAGTGACTGCTGAGAACGGAGTGGCCATCACGACCACGCCATCGCATCTCCTGCTCCTCGCGGCCGCCGACGGCTGGCGGGAGTCCTTCGCGGCCAGCGTTCAAGTTGGCGACGTCCTCCTCACGAGGGGGCCGGCCGGTGTGATGAGACCGTCGAGAATAATCTCGACTCGCACTCTAACTAGACATGGTGTATACGCACCTTTAACTAAAGCCGGGACGATCATAGTGGACGATGCGCTGGCGTCGTGCTACGCACTCGTTCGGAGTCATTCCCTCGCGCACGCGGTGATGGCTCCCCTGCGGTGGACGGCCGGGTGGGGTGGGCCCAGTGAACCCACCCGGGGAGTCCACTGGTACGCGAGCGCGCTATACTCCATCGGTGACTTTGTATTACCGTCCACGTATAGGTATCGCTAACCCAGTGCTAGTGTTCAGTAGTCGGTACCGACGGGCAACGTTACTTCTGAAGTGGTCTTGGACTATATATACCGCGCGCGGGACGTGCTTTTAGACACTTGTAAATAATGGTCAGTGTTAATGTAAATAATATTAAGTGGCGGACGACGTAATTGTATATATACAAGCTCGCAAACATCAAAATGTTTTCTATTGTATGATGAAGTAAATCGACGACGACTTATACTTTATTGGAATTTATTTATTAAGTAGTATTTAAGACCATTTTTGCAAATTTTGCATATTATTTAGTTAACATACGAATATTTGTAAATTGTGTCGGTATTGTTATTCTGCACAATGCAGAAATACTTAAATGTATGCGCTTATGTTTTTTTAAGTACCTTACTGTAAAAATATTATAATTATCAATTTCACTTTCTTAGCGAATCTGAAGAATCGTCAATATCTAATATCGAGTCTTCCTTGATGCAAATAGTGTTCAGTTTTCGTAGCGTTACGATTTTCAACTGTAACTAGACATTCCATAACTCTAATCTTTCTTTTACTTTTCTTACACACGTTAGAGTCGATGAAATTGTGATCTTGGTACCTAAACCAGTGCCTTAAGATTTTTATTTATTGTTATTTATAAGCTAGGTGTCTATTTATGAATTGACGAAAATATTTAGGTCTAACTTATTTTATCGTGCATTCGCTTTTTCTTCGTTTCCTTACCTATTGCTCTTATTTATTTCTACCTAATTATTTATCTTAATGATAATCTATCTTTAGAGGTTCGTATCGTACCTATATGTATAGTTGTCAAATGTTCCTTTACATTGCATGGGTATTTGTTAGTTTCCTTTGTCGGCACGGTCTTTGCACGGAGAACATTTCGTATAGTGCGTGGAACATGGTACATACGCTAAATGTGTATGTCACGATGCTTTTGACCGATTGTAGATGTAACGAGTCGTCAAGTTATGATGACGTCACGGTCGCCGACGTCGCACCGCTGTCACCGACGGGCGACTCATTTAGATCGTTATTTAGATCTTGAACTGAAGTATGGGTTCCTATAGGATGAATTTAGTGGAATGTTGTAAGACTTGCAAGTGCAACGATATCTTTAGAAATAATATGTAGGACGAAATTTTCGAATTATTTATTACACGCTTGAGAACGTAGCTTTTGACTACATACAGTACATAAGTTTTTTTTTACGATAATTAGTAATTAGTTCTTACATAGCGAATACTAACAAAAGTTGAAACATATAGGTATCTAAATAAATCGGAAAGCTTTAACTAATGTTTTGACAATATGATTATGCCATAATGATTGCCATATTAATATAGTTTGTGAACTAAACCTTACAGAATATATTTCCGTTCTCCGACATTAACCGAGTGCCAATGCGTTTTCAGAGCAAACTGTTGTTTTGATATAGATAATAATTACTACGATGTAGTCACTGTGGCATAAAATGTACTTAATGCATTTGAAATATTCATTGTGTTATTTAAAATATCTACCAGAGCGTCTATACACTCACTGCCAATCTGAGCTTCTTTTGTTAACTTTACTTAAAATTATATCCCTTATTACTTATACCATCTGGATATCTACGAGACAAATTTCATTCCTATCGTTTCAGTGGTTTAGGCGAGAAAGATTAACAGACAGACAGAGCTGCTTTCGCATTTATATATACATAAAAAAGTATGGATGTGTGTGATACTCGTCATAAAGGTGCAACGAAACTGCAGAGGAATCTGCTCACATTGATTTGATATCACGTGAATTCCAGTGAGATGGCACAAAGATCAACACGGTTTGGTTATAATTCACCATTTTCAGTTGACATTTTTATTTTTTTCATTCGACGTTCGACGTCAATTGACGATCATTCAATGATATCACCGAACAAACAATGCCGTCGATTACGTTTCTTGATGTTTGGTTGCCCATTTAATATGGGCTTAGAAAAATCCATGTTTGCATGCATTCTTGAACTGCTATCGTTTATTTTAAAATCCTGACCTTATCGTGAAAATGTATGATAGACGTGCTTTGGTAACATAATGTAAATTGAATAGCAAATATTGTGCTTTTATATTATTTATTTATTGATGTTATTCTTGTATTGATATAATAATCTCAAGTCCTTAATAATGAATGTAATTATTGTTGCATATATCGGAAATAAAATAAGTATATTTTTAAAGCTTCTTATAAAGAAACAGATGTTAAGGACATTGTTCTGAGTGCTAGCTAACAGTTGTAATATTATGGAAATGTATAATAAAATCAAACTAAATAAAATGTTGGCTTTGTGGACATAACTTGGTGTTATAATATTCGATCATTACCTACCTTATATCCCAATAAATAAAACAATACGAAATACATATATTAGGCAACATATTTAACTACTCTGAGATCAATATTGATTGTGGTCAAACAGACAATGCATAGAAAACAAAACAACTGTGTTCAATAGTATAGACTACACAAAAAGATATTAAGCTTGTTAAATATAAAATCAGAGTTATTTTAGGCAGTTGTGAATTGCATTGTATACTGAATAAACATTACTGTTTCCTCAATTTAAAAGATATGAAGTGATTGCTGTTTCTGAGAAAACTAAGGCAAATACCAGTCTCGTAGCAATTGGTACAATGCTTTCATATCAACGGGAGGATGCAATAAGAGTTGGAATGAAAACCATCCCTTTATCACGAGGTGCTTGGTATTTTTAGATTGTTTGGTGGATACCTACGTTTATTATTTAATACGTGCAATTTAAAATTCGATGATCAAACTATATGGCTGATTTGAAGGTAAATCCTGTACTCTGAAACTTTCATATTTTATTAATCTTTAGATCCTTTTCTACTTCATTATTCATAGAAATTAAAACATAAAATAGCAAAAAAAAAGATTGGGTTAGGCATGCTGAACAACTTTAACTATGGGACCAATAGACCACATGAACCACAGAATAAAAAAAAAATATTCAGTTTCAAAATTCAGAATCAGACCACATGGACCACAGAATTCTCAAAATTATGATCGAGCAAGGTTGATGAAGGTGATCAGTTACTTATTAATATACGTAAGTAATATACTATATGGAAAAAAGTTGATATATGTAGTTTAATATCACAGTGTTCACACAAATTAAACTCATTTAAGATACCAAAGTGAAATTATTATATTTCTAAATGTGGGTCACTTCATAAAAGCTTGAAAAATAATTTTCTTAACAGTTAAGGTAGCATACATTTAAAACAAAGAAAATTTTGTTTTACATCACGGAAAGTCGTCAATTGATACTTCACAGTGTTCACACAAATTAAACTCATTTAAGATACCAAAGTGAAATTATTATATTTCTAAATGTGGGTCACTTCATAAAAGCTTGAAAAATAATTTTCTTAACAGTTAAGGTAGCATACATTTAAAACAAAGAAAATTTTGTTTTACATCACGGAAAGTCGTCAATTGATACTTACAAAATTTCATTTTTCTTGAGAGACTTTTAGGGGCTAACGATGTCATAGCTGTCGAACGACAACAGCTGCAACGAACATAAATCCAGTGCTCCCTGAATCAATAACAGAAATAAATGTAGGACCGCGCCGTGACTAAAATAACAATGGATGGGATCTACAAAATCTTAAAACGATATTGCGGCAAGTCAAGCCTGAATATTGCGAGAAAAAGGTTCATCTCCTAGGGCCCTGAAATAGAGAGATAGAGTATAAATCCCTCACCACTAAAATAATTAGTAAACTAACTAATTTACTCATAGTATCTCCTTATCAAATAGATATTATTTCCTGGGACAGAATGTAAATATGGTACGGTTTATGTGTGAACAGCGTATTACAATACAACCCGTTAATATAACGTATATTATCTCTAGACAACTATTCAAAGATTTAAAAAAAGCAACATTTATACCAATAATAGATGAACATTGAGACGCTAGCCAAAAGAGGATTGTCAAATCTCGAAATAATAAAGGAAATTGACTCAAAACTCGGATACATAGTCCTAAAAAAATTACAGCTTTTGTGTACTCGTAGTAACAAGGAGTATTTGATCACTTTAGTTTACAGATCCAACTAGATTTTTCCGACTCCCATGTGCTAAACAAAAGGTATTCAAAATTCTCCTTACTACGGTCGCTTTTGCACATATTTTTTCATCCATTCTGTGTAATATACTGTCTCTGTCTTTTTACTATGTGGGTATCTTCTATAGGCCTGTGTTTGACCACAATCTCACCATGGTAAGTGATGATGTGGCCGAAGGTGGGAAGAACACTAAGCCTAGAAAGAACTGGTTCTCAAGTGCAGGGTGGTAGCCAGCCAGGTGGGTACTACAAAGTACCCTACCACCGACTATGGTTTCCTCACGATGTTTCCTTCACCGAAACTACTGGTTAACCCTTCGCGCGCCTTATACAGACCGTTTGTGTTTAAGGGGAACCGCTGCCATCTTGCGCGAAATGCCACTGTGACGTATAAGACACAAGGTTTAATATTAACTGTCATTTAGTTACTGTTCCATATAAATTTTAACTCTAGCAGGTCTTTCTTGTCAGCCCCCCTAGACAAGATGGTTATCGACAATCGTCATCGTTACTAAACGATCGACTTTTGCATGGGTTTGACATAAGAGATTGTTAAATATCACGTGATATTTCGATCTGAAATGTCAATCCCATACAAAGGTTGATCGTTTACTAACGATGACGATTGTCGACAACCATCTTGTCTAGGCACCCTGGTCTTGCGCGCAACCAGTTAATCGCCGAAAAAACATCGTAAGATCCATTGGTTGATTTGCGAAATAACCGGAAAGAACAACAACAATTAACCATATCATTTACACTGCACAAGTAAACAACATATTTTATTGTTTATAGTTTTTTCTAGTTATATAGCGCAAACAAGATTCCATTAAGAATAGGTACACCTATGTGAAAAAAACGGCCGGTGTATCACTCATTTATTATCCGAACAAAGCTGAATTTCTAGAACTAGTTTCTAGTTTACTCTTATCTAATTCTAGAAAACATTCCCAAGTTACAGATAACAATATGTCCAAATAATTGAAGGACACGAGAGAATCTGTCGTCGGTCTATCGACTATTGGTAATGTGCAGATTGGATAGTTCTTTGGGTCGTTCATTTGCACTGAAATGTAATTTACTGAAGTCCCTTCGGAATTCGGAGAAATAGATTGGACGCTTAGTCTCAACTAGATCTGTTTTTAGACGTTTTAACTACTTTTTAGCCAATTTATTTTCATTTGTAACATACAATACCACATAACATAAAATTGCTTTTTTTTTAAGAAATTAATTATATAATAATACGGTTATACTATTTAGTTCTGGAGCGTCTTGTTAATATTCAGATCGCGACAACAATTCTAAATTACTTATTGATTTGCCTTCAATTCTAATAAAACAAAAGAAATACTTTCCATTAGGTCTGTAATCTTTTCCTTATTGGTATTTGGTATGGGATAGAAGAGTCCAGAGACATAAGTTAATTACACTTATTTTCATTACCTATTCTTGAATGTTTTCGTTCAAAGGAAAGCTTTGTAAAGGTCATACTGTAAATTATCAAGATATAAATCTAATGTTTCCGATAATCTATCGAAGAACCTTGCACAAACAGGTAAATAAATCTCTACCAAAATAAACATATGCTCTTATTCTATGTAGCTACCTACCGGTAGGTACTAAAATCTATTTCCTATATTTTCCTTACATATATATAATAATAATTAATATGTAGATCAATCTTGTAACTCTCATATCTTTTTCCTCCTAAGTTTTACAACTCACTTTCATTTGCTTTTTAGTTACTTTTATAACGCTCTACAAAGTTTCCAGTATGATCGTTACCACTATCAATGGGTCCCGAGTAACATGCAATTTCGTTCGTCATTCTTATTTCAATTGAAAATGATTCAATAACTACTGCTTTGTGTAACTTTGTGTAGTTAGATATCCATAGTACATACCTACCTTTATGTGATAGCATTTGACGGAGTTTTTTTACTTTACCTTTTGTCAAGACATTTTGCTCACCAGCAAAAATTTTTGTTACATTAAAAGCAAACTTCTCTTCCTTTTCTTCTTTTTTAAACACCCTGAGGTTAAGCTACCTGCTTGGAAAATATGTTCCTACAATTTACCTATGAAAACTTCAGTAGGTATCATAATTTACTTTTTTTAAAGGGTTGTGTTGTGATCACAATCACACCATGGTACTGAAGTGATGATGTGGCCGAATGTGGTAAGCACACAAAGCATACAATTAATTTGCTTTTAAGTGCAGTTGCCGAACAAGCCAATAGGTGCATCACGATAGATCTTTATCTTGAGGGTAGCAAGCTGGGCAGGTAATACATAGTAGGTACCTAACCTACCACTTCACAATGATTTCCTCATGACGTTTTCCTTCACCGAAAGATAAACTAACCTATACCAAATCCTATGCGAACTTATACTTATTATTTTGATTTGTATTTGTATTTTACTGATGTTGAGGTGTGGTGTATTTTATTTTTTATAAGTGTCTTGTAACTTTCCTCACAATGGGTGCAGAATACCTAAATAAACAACATTATTATTATTGTAGGATTCGAACCTCCGACTATCGCCACGGCATTAAGCGTCAATTACCACGGTACCGCCATCACATATTTAAGTATTATAGTATTTAAAAAAAAACACGTAAGTATGGTAAAAACCATATATAATAAATTCATAATTTCACACATATGCCAGAAGAAAACTAACATATCTTTATCCTTCGTAAATACATACAAGCCATGTAAGCTGTGAAAAGTTTAATATACTTCGCCATGTAGTAACTATTTTCATTTCAAACTTGAGTTCTTGCAAACTAACGTTTCATGTCAATAACGCACTTTCGCCTTGTAATAATGTCTGGTGCATTCTTATAATAAAGTTTAGGATAAAATAACTCAGCTTAGCCTTTGGTTTCAAAGACTTTTCTCATCTGTGAAACTACCTAGGTACATCTTATTATCCCTATTATCTTAATCTTACTTGATTGTATTACTTCGTATGATTATAATTATTAGATTACTAGCTTCTGCCCGCGGCTTCGCCCGCGTGGCCTACAGGAAACAAATGACATATTTTTCTTCTTAAACAAACATTATAAGCGCTCTCACTCCCTCTCAATTGAATATACAAACTATCATTATCCTAAAGAAAGCAATAATGACGAAGTTCTCCGTAAAACTAAACTAATCTCTGGGATGAGAGTACTCGAAGCGTGTGTGAAAAGAAGACCTAAATAGGAGACAGCCAGAAGTGGATAATAAATAATTTATATTGATTACAACGAAACGCCTGTCAAATTCCGATGACAATACAATATTATGGTGACAGCGAGCTGAACTGATGATGGAGACGGAAGGTAGACAAAGTATCTTCTCAGTGACTAAACATAGAATGATTAAGTCTGGACTCATTTTAATAACAAACCAACAACTTATACACGTGATCAAACTAAATTCAAACCCCTTTTCACCCTCTTAGGGGTTGAATTGCGAAAAACCCTTTCTTATTGGATACCTACACATCACAAAGAACACACCCTCCAAATTTCATGTCTCTAAGACCAGCGGCTGTGCGTTGATATATCAGTCAGTGAGTTCCCATACCTAACTTCATCCCGCTTTTCATCTCTTCGCGGGTAGAATTATCTAAAACGCTGAGACACTTATAAATTAATTTTCAATCGTCAGCCTAAACACAAAATTTGAAGATTCTAACTTCGAAACTGACGGACTTTCATACAAACTTTCATCCCCTATTTTACCTCCTTAGAGGAGTAATTTCGAAAAACCCTTCCCTACTGGATACCTACTCTTCCCAAAGAATACACCCACCAAATTTCATGACTCATGAGCGGTTTAGGCTGTGCGTTGATATATCAGTCAGTCAGTCAGGACTTTGAATTTTATTTTATTTGTTTTGTTAAAAAACAGATGTAAAATGACAATTATGTATAGTAATAATTATAGTTAATTATATATCCCACAGCGTTACCACAAATAGAAAATATAAAGAATAATGTTATTTGCATTCGTGGTAGTCCCACGCGGTCTAAATATACATTTCAATGTCAGCCTAAACACAAAATTTGAAGATCCTAACTTCAAAACGGACGGACTTTCATACAAACTTTCATCCCCTATTTTACCCCCTTAGGGGTTAAATTTCCAAAAATTCTTCTAAAGTGGATGCCCTCACTATATAATTATAAATTTAGTGATGTTTACTTTGACATTTAAGGACTTTTCATACACAACTTCAACTCCCTTTTCACCCCTTCGGGGTCGGAATTATCAAAAATGCTGAGACACCTGTAAATTAATTTTCAATCGTCAGCCTAAATACAAAATTTGAAGATCCTAACTTCAAAACTGACGGACTTTCATACAAACTTTCATCCCCTATTTTACCCACTTAGGGGTGGAATTTCCAAAAATCCTTTCTTAGCGGATGCCTACGTCATTACAACTATCTGTATGCCAAATTTCAGCCCAATCCGTTCAGTGGTTTGAGCTATGCGTTGATAGATCAGTCAGTCACGGTTTCCTTTTATATATACAGACTATATAGTTTAAATCCCTTTGAAATACCATTTATTCATATTTGAGTGTGATTGACAAGTGAATAAATAAAAATATATTGCTATGTAAAATTGCTCTCAAATAACATGCAAGGGTTTGTCGCTCGCCTACGTTTATTTTATATTGACGTTTTCAGTATGTAGGTACTTACTTTAATATAAGATATGCTCATATATTTTTGTCTGAGTAGGAATTTGGAGAATTTTGTAATATCGCTACAATAAAGAAAACAAAGGCTAAGGAATAGCTGGCTATGAAAAGTTACGGTCAAAACGTTTAGATGAGCTTTATTCTTGTCGCTTTTACCCGATGATCGTGTCTAGTTTATGCTCGCTTTACAGCTATTGTTTCCTGCTATTAATTTTTATGTGACTTCAGGAGAAAGGCGTCATATCATACTTCCAATACCCGTGACTCAACTTATTTATCTCACTTTCCTTATAGTCGAGAGGAGATGGATAATATTCATCGTCGCCGGACGCGTATCAAAACGTAGTGTGTTCGTCTCAGAGTACAGTATTGTTTCAGGCTTCGTAGGGAGTGCACGTAACGCTATCCGACACTAAATAATAATCATAAAGTGTTCATATTGTATGATAAAATTAATATCGTTATAAGTGCTATAAATAGCTGCCTACATATCGATCATAAGTTTGACAGCGTAATTATTTTCGTAAAATCTGTTTCCACCGCTAAGTGTTGGAAAGTTTTTCTTCCATAAAACTCTCCCTATTTTCGGAATAATTGATGAAGTGACACAAACATCTTTGAAACTTTAACAAGATTCATCATACCAGTTGGAAGATAAGAATCTGTGCTGAATTGATCAAATAAAAGATTGTAAGTTAATTGGAATTATAAAATCAAAGATTTTTTTAATTTTGCTTTTGCTGGCTTTTGGTTTCAAGGTTCATATTGTAATGTTTTAGTAAGAGAAACGTAATTATTCATATTGCAATGTAAGTTACTTAAAATTCGTTATCTTAATTTTATGTCGCTTAAATATTTATTTTATTTACAAATGGAAAAGGTCTTATTAGACACAGACAAAGAAACCTTTATACTTTATAAATTTTCCAATAAGAAGGATATGTTACCTTTGCACTGATGTCGTACGATTCCTTCTCCTTTTTCATTCTACATGAATTTGATTATCATATTTCTTTTCTAATTGAATGCCTCAACATAATTGCCCTCAAATCATCTTTAATCACTACAATTAACAAATAACTCAATGTTTAACTTTGAATTCAGGGTAATTTATTAGCTGAAGATAAACGCTCTCATAGAACATCATCCTCACATATTTTTTTTTACAAACATTTAGAGTTAGTAGATAAATTCAGCGTCAGTTAATTTCTATTACTATTTGAATTATTATTCATTTTTCAAGTTATAATTTTTCATATTTTTCACTACTCATATGACAATTCAAAATGATATGTCAATTGAATCTTAATAACTGAGATGATAAAAACGAAAGCTAAGTTTAGCCATGAGCGTGCTAAATAGAAGTAAGAAAAGCCTCCTCGCCGCTACGCTCATCGCAGCACCTTTGTTCCTTCACTCGGAAATTATTTTCAAACTGAAGGTTATTGATTTAATGCCACGAAAATTCATCAGGAAAAATTTGAAAGGTTATTATCACTTGATGCAAAAAAGATATAATAAGTGACGGGGATTATTATAGCTACGAGAAACAAAGGAGGTTTACTATGATTTAATTAATCCACAATTTTATTGAAATACCTAGTGATTTCGCACACGTTGATTTCGGTTATATTTTAGTTTCTTCATGTGTAAAGTAAGTTCAAATTACTAACAATGTACTAATAAGTAGATTCGTAGTAATTCGTAATTAGAATATTTGAATACGCCCATATACTGGGTGTTTATATGTATTACCTACAAAATGAAATAAAAATTTGAACTGAAGTATTCTTGTCGATCTTAAATAAGGAAAATTAACTTAATAATAAATCTAAGCCCACCTCGGTCCGTGTAATTACTTAATCTCTCATTACAACCCCTCAAAGCAAAGCTTGAATAATATAGTATTTAATTAAAATTTGGACTATTTCAACATTCTAATAAAAGGTATAGTAAGAGTAATTCATTAAATATTAAAGATAAACATTGATCTTACCTTGTTAAATATAATTTGTGACATGTTATTCGTATCGCAGTCGGAAACTTTCCTCGACAATTTTCTATTTCAGTCTTCATTTTGTAGTTTATCCCTTGTAGTCATTGAGTTTTATATTTCAAGTTTAATAAGTTTGTGGCTTTAATTTAGATTAGTCGTTTAACTTCTTTGTGACAGGACTTACGATTTCAATTTCATTATAATTTGTACTTCATTGTTTTAGCCACGCAGGTTTTATTTATTATATGAAAATTCTACTATCCTATTAATATTATAAATGTGCAAGTTTGTGTGTATGTGTTTTGTGAAGATGTTTGTTATTCCATCACGCAAAAACTACTGAACGCTTTTGGATGAAAGGCTAAAGATAGAATATGTTCTGGATAATACTTTTTATCCCGGAAAAGTATACGATCCCTCGGAAACGCAGGTGAAACCGCGGGGAACAGCTAGTAATATTATAAATGTGACTGGAGAATGCATAGAGATAGAATATTAATAGAGCGACTGTACAGTACGGCCCGCGAGCACAAGTACGGTCCAAATGCCTTGAAACGAAGTGCGCGTACATAATTTGAACTAAAATACATACATACATTTTGAATGCCAATTTCTCATTTTTTATCGATACTTTTACCGAGATCAAATGACAAAGAATCCATATCGATATTTTGTCTGTAAATCAACTAGTGTACAATATATCTGTGAATGCATCTATATGGTATGCTTACGGTTCATACAAGGTAACGTTTTTAAACCTATCACTCTATAATATTCTTACTCTATGGGTGAATATTTGTTTGAAACCCACACAACGCGTGTAACTCATTCACGCCGCATTGGGTAAATGGATTTAGAAGGACACGAAGATAATAATTTAAGCATGGATTAGCAACGAATCCCGGAAAACTATTAGTTCCCTCTTGTGCGTGGTAACAACCGAAACCGCGGGCGCCTGCCCACAGGCCGAGCGCTTGTTTCTAAACTTTTGTTTCGCCACATTATATGGCTACCAATCTACTTCAAATTATTATACATATATATTATTTATTTATTAGGAAAGGTCAACATTAACAAAATTTTATAACTGTACGAATATTATAAATGCGAAAGTAAAATAAACAAAATTTTATAATTGTACTAACATTATTTTATGATCACGTCGTTACGGACGTTGAAAGGTTTTGAATCAAATTTAGTATGCACAGAGAACAATATAAAGATAAATATTAGATCCCTCGGGAACGTAGTAAAATCTGAGGAGCAAATCAAATCAAAAAAGTATTTATTCAATTTAGGCCCTGATAAGGCACTATGAACAGCACCACAAACGCAACACTTATGAGCAGCCAGTACATACAATTCAATACATATTCATCGTAGATTATGTCAATCATCAATCTCCTTAAAGATCCTCTGGACCTTGTTTTAGACATCTATAGTTTATTTTATTTTTGTAAAGAATGTAATGAAACTAATAAAAGGACTTTCCCTCCTATAAGTACAAAGGAGAGTACATTGACCCTATATTTTTTACTCGGTCCCACATAAATATCGGTAACGAATGTCCTTGATTTAAAGCGATAGGAGGAACTTCGCCAGCAAATAACCTTGTCCCTTCCCTACTTAAATACGTTTGTACTTACATCGGGCTCGAGGTCTTTTTACAGCCCCTATGAGAAGCTCTACTAATTTGAGTCACACTTATAGAACCCTTTCTGACCCACAATTTCCATTCTTAATAAGAGCCTACATCTTGTTACGTATTCATCCTCGAATGATAAACCACTGAAGCTAAACCTAACAACTATGTTTAATTTATGTAGCTCATTTTGGGAGATGAAATGTAAGTAAATATACTCACTGAATATTGTAATAATAGAATATTCTTGACATTCTTCTTACTTTTTTTAAATATTTATTTATAGTTTGAATAAATAAATAAATTTCAGTATTTTGCTATACCACCGAATAAAACATAGCATCATTTTCTTGCGGAAAAACGTTAGATCTTGCGGAAATTAGTACCTACACTTCACATATAAGTACACTGAAAAAAATTATCTACAAAACTAGTTATGTAAGTTGATGTTTTGTTGTCGGGAAACTAACTTTAGTTACATTTAATCAAATAATTTAGTAACGAACAAAAACTAGTTTTGTAACTGGTAAGTTTAGTTCGCAAGTCACTCTGTTTAGATTATTGGTCGTCAAATTTTGTGTTACTGTTAAATAAAATTTTGTAGTCACTTGCAGTAAATTTTTTTCAGTGTAGAAAATTAACTAAATACATAAGTATGTACTTGAATAATCAAACATGTTAATAAATACTTTAGATTATTTAGTAGCTATATTGTATGAACAAAAACGTGATTGGTACCCACACATCGCTTCGTCCTGCCCTTCTTATGTGCTAGGGAACAAAAACCATATTGAAGTTAAATTGTGACTAGAGCCCCGGGGACGGAGAATAATACTATAATAATTTGCTAATAACGTTACGGGTAGGATTTCATTCTACCAAATGTGTCACAATGTGTTCGTGATATCATATCTGGTGTCTGCCAAAATTAATTTGCTTATCGGGCGAAATGAAATATTTATGGATGCGTAAGAACATTATAGATAGCTGTATCTGTGGTTTAACTTTTGTAACGTTTTCATTAGTTCTATATGTGTAGTACGAAATCAGTCACAAGCGTGGGTATACACATTCTAAAAACAACTCGGAAGTATCCTATGCTTTCGGACCCACAATTCCAAAGGTTTAATGTATGACCCCCTTACTCATAAAACGTTAACTAATATACAGTTTTAAGGGTCACGTAAATAACGTCACTCTATTGTCATTATCAAATAATGTGACATTATTTACGTGACCATTTAAACAGGGGCTGAATGTACAAGGCCTTACACATCTCGGTTAATTACCACACATTATTAGAACGTTGTCTCTTTTGATTAACTTGTGATTTAAGAGTATTTTCTTTTATCGTCGTCTTCTTGGAGATCAAGGATTGCGGAGATTTTGATATTTACGCGCTGTTAATTATTTATTTATTATACTTATCAAGATGAAGAGCTGATATAAGGCAAGTTGTTATGCTATCATCGAATAAGTTTGCTTGGTGGTAGGGTACTAAATTTGCAGCACCCGCCTAGCTGGCTACCACCCACGTAAAAAGCCGCCCACCACCAGTGTTTTCCAACCGCTACACTTTAGTAATTTCCCTTATAAGCTTTGTGTGCTTTATCATCATCACTTACGGTGTACGGCCTGTATATGATACAACAGACATACAAAGAAAGAAGACATTTTTTTACAAGCTTTTAATTAACTTACAATGTATGTATATGGGTGTAATCTTGCAATTCGAATTTCAATCATGAATTCGATTTCTAAAATACTACGTGACTTCCATTGAGCTATTATTACTACGTATAGAGAAGACGCCACACATCACAACTATGTTCCGTTCAAGTGAGGCCATCTGGCCACGCTTATTGTTGTAGAACGATGAACGAAACGCGTAAGCGCCGTGAAAATCACGGTGTTTGCGAGAAAAATACTTCTAAAAGCGTTCTGATAGCGCTATGTGTTCTTACACGACTTGTCTGCTTATACGCCTAATTATTGTTTCAGCGCTAAAGAGAACTTTAATTGATTCTAAAAAAATAAAACATAACCTTTGCTTATGATAGCTTCTCTATACGTAGTAATAACGTTATACGTTTTAACTCAATGGTGACTTCTAGCAAAATAAACTCATGTTATAGAAGTCTGTCATACTTCTTATATGTATGATGCCAATATCGTTCATAACCTTCTTCACTTTGGTAAGTAGATATCACCTCCATCTACCAAATGGAATCGATCTTTCATGAATACCTACTATTATAATAGATTGTTTTCGAAAAGGTAAAAGTTCATATAACTTTAGGGTCTGATGAAACAGTTTTACCTCAAACTTTTGATCGAAACTCTTAAGTAAGCTTATTGAAAAGTATCATCGACCTAGGGTAACTGTATACCTACCCATGTTAGAAGTCAAATTATTAAAAAATATCAAGTTAAAATACCTCAACTATTACTACCATTTGCTCTTCCTCTTCTTAACTTGCCGTTTATTCGGTAGAGACTTACCCTCTTAGTCATAATGAAGTTATCAAACGTTGATTAGGTAAAATTCCGAAGTCTTTATCTGACACGTGACATTTGGTAATCGAAAGAGTGAGACGGGGCACACTATTACACTGGTTTAGTTAAAAAGCTATTATGAATAAGGGGGTAAGAGGATAGATTATAAAATTTATATACCGCGTTTTCTTCGGTCGATTGTATTTGGATTCTTTTCGGAAGGAAAACAAATTATTTTTGATATCGTTTTCATAGACTCAAATACTACGAAAATCGGATCAAACCGATACACAAATATCGTTGTTTATAATATATCAATTGTGATTTATGTTTTGTTTTGACGTCATGGCTACATTAGTATAAACAACATTTGACAGATGGTGGATAACACCCAATAAATCATTCACCCGTTATAGCGTCTATGCAAGCACTTTATTTACGCTATATGTTCAAACGAGCACACAATTTACGGGAGTAGTTGCCCATTAAGAGTAAACGACACTTTATTTCGCAAAAATGAACCGTAGCCACTGGGCGAACTGGGGCGAACCCATAATCCTCGCCCAACAGGGAAGATACATTTGTTATCATATTCATAATGATTTATGTGAAGACATTTTAGTTTATCACGACTGGATTTCGTAGTATTTGAGTATATGTGTACGGGCTAACGACCGTATACACTTGCGCGGTCAGCATTAACTTACGTAGCAATAATTTATATTACTTTCAAGTCAGTTCACATCAAACATCAATACCGTGTACTCACCTACATTTTATTATTAATTCAGATCATTAAATAGTTTCCAGTTAATTTTCCTCTATTATTTCTATCAATTATTCAATCAATGTACCTTGCCGGTACATTTATGGTCCTTCGAGCAAAAGACCTTTCGCGCGTGTTGGTCTAGTTCAGGATCTATCGCGAGTGAGGTGTATCAGTAAAATTGTGGTTTACCATCCAGTTCTGCTGAGCTATCAAGTCGCTTAGCAACTTCCTGTAGTACCAATCAAGTGGTGTGTTAGGAAGTGCTCATCAAGGAGCGCTGGACAGGGCTATCAAGTCGCCCTGCAACCCAATAACACCTTTCAAGTGGTGTTCAACTCGTGCTCATCAAGGAGCACTGGACTGAGCAATCAAACCGCTCAGCCGCTTCCCATCTCACCAATCAAGTGGTGAACTTGGAGGAAGTCAACGCCAGGCAGTCAAGCCAGTCGGCAGCTCTCTACAGCACCAATCAAGTGGCGCACCAGGGAGTCATCAACAGCTATCAAGTAAGATCTTTCCAATTTTTTATAAATATTAAAAATGGAAGACTTAGTAGCCAATCAAGATCAATTAGTCGGTGCGATGGAGCAGCTACTCTCGTCTTTTAAAAAAACGGGACGCGATCGCAGGACACCAGACTATATTAAGAGGAAATTGGAAACGCTAGATACGTATTGGAATGATTTTGTATCCAACCACTCTAGCATATGTGATTATGGTGTCGAAAATATGTATTTCATTGAAAATCGCTATGAGCAAGCTTTGAACTTCTATAATAATACCAAAGCTCACATACAGCAATGTTTACCGACACCCTCTACTCCGAGCGGTGTTAAAGGAGATCCAAAAATCCTTCCTACAACAAGTTCAAATATACAGGGGCCGTCACTAAGTGTAATAATTCCTGAAAAGAAGTCTCAAGCTACCGACAGTAAAACAACGGAATTGCTTAAAAAACAATCAAGTAACTTTAGAGCATTTTCTCGTACCGTCGATAACATGGATTTGGAAGCTGTGACGGAGAAATGGGAATTTGAGGATTTATTACAGCAATTAAAAACAAGATGGTCTGCTATCGACTCCCTTCACTTGGAGATTGATAGTGAACTAGAGGGCTCAAACAAGGAGTATAAAAAGTCATTTTTAGCTCATGAAAAAACTTTCAATTTCATGAAAAAAGCAATAAACAGTAAGTTGTGGTCCGCATCTCACAGGGAGAAGTCAACACCAAAAATGGAGATACCCGTATTCAGCGGTAATTATTATCATTGGGTGTCCTTTAAAGATTTGTTCACGGAGACTATTCACACTAATCGCTCCCTTTCCAATGCACAGAAAATGCAATTCTTAAAGAGCAAGGTAAGGGGTGAAGCTGATAAACTAATACAACATCTTCAAATAAGTTCTGATAATTATCAAGTATGTTGGGACATCTTAAACCATAGATATAACAATAAAAGGCTTATTTTTACGTCTCACGTGAATCTTCTTTTAAATCTACCAATTATGCAACATCCAACGGCACCACTGATTAAACGGATTCATGATTCAACCAACGAGTGCTTAAATTCAATCAAGAATCTTGGAGTTGACGTAAGCTCCTGGGATCCATTGTTAGTTCATATTATTCTGCAGAAATTAGATTCGGAGACCTACAGTGACTACATGGATTCCTTAAAGCAACCACGAGAGTTACCTACTTTAAAGGACTTTCTCGACTTCTTGGAAAACAAATTTACTACCATGGAGTCGTCAACAATACGTATAAAAGATCTACAGAAATCAAGCAACACTTCATCTCAAATGGAGAAACCGCAAAGATTTAATAACTTAAAATCTCTTGCAATACATCAATTAAACCATCCCGATTTATACAAACAATCTAAAAATAGAACCAATTATAAGAAACAAAGTAAGTGTCCAATATGCAGTGAAGAACATAAAATTTACTTTTGTCAACAATTTCTAAGTATGTCAGCGGATGCGAAGCGAAAAACAATTTCGAAATATGATTTATGCAATAATTGTCTAAATGAACATAAAGGTAAAAATTGCCTATCATACAAAACCTGTCGTGACTGCAATGGTCGACACAATACAATTTTACATGAGTTATTTATAGATAACCCAATTGCATCTACTTCTCAAGAAACCCCTGCAACGCCCACTCAAGGGAGCACATGCGTTTCACAGCATACGGAGGTTTCAGAAATACTGATTACAACGGCAATGATCAATGTGCAAGCCGCAGATGGTTCATACCATAAGATGCGAGCTTTAGTAGATCAATGTTCACAAATGACTTTGATCACAGAGCATGCGGCGCAACTTTTAAAGAGTCCCCGAAATAAATGTAAGGATACTGTATCAGGAGTAGGTGGAAAAGAAAGCAGCTGTAAGGGAATTATAACATTAACATGTTCTTCCATTTACGATAGTAATTTCATCTTTAATGTCGACGCGTACATTATGAAGAAAATAGTCAAGGATCTTCCAAGCTCCACTTTCAAGAAACAGAGTTGGCCTCATTTGGAAGGTCTTCAATTAGCAGACAGTGATTTTACCATCAGTCGTCGAATTGACATCATATTAGGTTCTGACGTATATCCAGAACTGATATTAGACGGACTCCGGAAGGGAAGTAGTTCATCTATGCCAATTGCACAACAAACTGCACTCGGTTGGGTAATATGTGGTCAAACACAAACATCTATGGTGCGAAGCCGACAATGCAATGTCATCGTAAACAATATAGACGACATTCAACGGTTTTGGGAAATCGAGGATATCACAGACGATTTAGATATCTCCATGGAAGATCAACAATGCCTGGATTATTTCAAAAATACCACCGAACGCAGACAAGATGGACGATATTCCGTACGTATTCCTCTCAAGCAGGATTATGAGAAGAAATTGGGGCCGTCAAAATCACTAGCAATTGCTCAATTTCGTCAATTAGAACGTAGATTTTCTAAAAATAAAAATATTGAAAAGGATTATAAGTCATTCATTAACGAGTACATTGCACTCGGACATATGAAACGCGCTACCGGTAACATGAAACCCGATTGTTTTTTACCTCACCACTGTGTGCTACGTGCTGATTCAGCGACGACAGCGCTACGCGTGGTCTTTAATGCATCATCCAAAACATTTAATGGGTCAAGTCTTAATGACGTAATGGCACGTGGTCCTAATTTACAAAAAGATCTTCAGTCACTAATCTTAAAGTGGCGTCAATATAAGTTTGCTTTCACAGCTGATATCGAAAAAATGTTTAGACAGATATGGGTAGCTGAAGAAGATCAAAACCTTCAGAAAATCATATGGAGAGACTCTCCTAAAGAAACTTTGAAGGAATACCAACTTACTGCGGTCACGTATGGCACAAAATCAGCGCCATTTTTAGCCATGATGACATTACAACAATTAGCGCATGACGAGCAAGAACGTTACCGGGGCAGTGTAGCTATTAAGGCTTTAAAAGAGTCCTTTTATATGGATGACGTCCTACATGGAGCTCATGAGAGCTCTTCTGCGATACAACTGCAGGAAGAGTTGTCTGATATTATGAAATCAGGTGGCTTCAACCTACGAAAGTGGGCATCAAACTCGATAGAGTTACTTCAAAACATCAACAAGGATGAGCCAGAGCAAGATGGCTATGACTTCAAACAACCAGAATCCACTAAAACTTTAGGGCTTCGCTGGAACTGTAATCAAGACATTTTTCTGTTTGAGTCAAAGATGAAACCAAATACTTCAAGTCCTACCAAGCGATCAATGCTTTCAGACATCTCAAAAATATTCGACCCATTGGGTTGGCTTACACCACTTACAATCAATTTCAAAATTCTGTTTCAATCAGTTTGGCAGGCCAATCTTCAATGGGATGACAGTTTACCGGAAAATATCAAGCAAGATTGGATTAAGATATGTGAAGACATAGAAAACATAAAGCATTACAAAATACCAAGATGGTTAGGTATTCAAGAAAAACAAGAATTAGAATTACATGGTTTTTGTGACGCATCAACGAAAGCCTACGGGTGCGTCATTTACTGTAAAATAAAAGAAACAAAATATAACAAAATAACTCTAGTAGCCGGAAAGGCCAGATTAGTGCCTATCCGTAAGACCGTATCCCTACCTAAGTTAGAATTGATGGGTGCGCACTTACTATCTAAATTAATGCATAAAGTCAAAGATTGTTTGAGTGACTACAGCATTACAACATACTGTTGGACTGATTCGATGGTAGTATTAGGATGGTTAAACGGTGATCCTCGAAGATGGAAACCATTCGTAGAGAATCGGGTCAATCAGATTAAAGAAGTTATACCATCAGAGTCATGGAAGTATGTCAAGTCAAGCGAAAATCCTGCTGACTGTGCTAGTAGAGGGACTTCGGCAACTCAGCTTAAAGATCATTCGCTCTGGTGGAATGGGCCAATTTGGCTCTCAAAAGTTTGCAGTAATTTTGACACCGAGCAACCAAAATATCAAGAGGTGAAAAAACAATCAAAAATAGTTAATGTCATCACAAATCAGGAAACAAACGACACTATCGCAACGCTGATTACAAGATTCAGCAGTTTTGCATTTATAATACGCGTAGTGGCATGGCTACGACGATTCAAAACAAAAAGGCAAATTAATTATTTATCATTAGAAGAAATCAGACAAGCAACTACCGTTGTGATGAAGCATCATCAAAGATCAGAATTTCCAGATGAGATTAATTATTTGCGAGATGGAAAGAGTATTCCTACGAAAAGCAAGCTCTTGAATTTAAACCCGTTTATCGACGATCAAGGTCTTTTACGAGTTGGTGGCAGATTGAGACACGCTCGTATCAATGAAGAAAGGAAACATCCGATCATCATTGCGAATGGGAGATTAACAGAGCTACTCATCGATCACGCACATAAGATGACAAACCATGGCGGTGCACGATTATGTTTGTCATTCATACGACAAAAATACTGGGTAATTGGCGGCATGAGAGTAGTTAAAAAACAATTGCGAAATTGTGTTAAGGCCGGGTCTAAGCTCAAATCTCAAAAATGGGTTTTTTTGAGAGTCGAGTATGACGTAACGCAATGAAATACCTAAAACAAAAAAATACTGTGGATAGAAGAGGGTTTTGAGAAAAATGTTAACCGAATAGAATATTAAAAAGTGCTTTGATATTCCCAATAAAAAAATCCTAAGTTACGTCTAAAAATATCTTTCGCGTCGAAATTCTCCGTATTTTCAGCGATGACAACAATTTTATTTTTAAGAATATATAAGATACAGAATTATATTAGAATGTTAACCGGACACTTATTCAATTTAATGCGTATATTCTGTATAATCTAAAGAAAACCCGTAAATAACAGTCCATTTCATAGAGTCGACACATTTATGATTTACCATTTTCAACCCTATTCCAGTGAAGAACGAGTCCTGTCAAAATCGTAGTCAGTCCGCGCCTTAAATGCCGAAGACACAGCCCAAGCACACTGCAGCAGCTCATGGGAGACTTACCGCAATCAAGGTGCAACCCGTCCCCTAGAGCATTCTATCATACAGGAGTTGATTTTACGGGATTTGTCACTGTTAAAGCCAATAAAGGACGTGGTATCAAGACCACTAAAGGTTATGTTGCGGTTTTCGTTTGTATGGTAACTAAAGCCGTACACTTGGAACTCGTTTCTGATCTCACAACGTCTTCCTTCATAGCGGCTCTACGTAGAATGTCAGCCCGGAGAGGAACACCTTGTCACATATACAGTGACAATGACATCCAACAGGGAAGATACATTTGTTATCATATTCATAATGATTTATGTGAAGACATTTTAGTTTATCACGACTGGATTTCGTAGTATTTGAGTATATGATACACATTTATTCGTAAATAGGGTGTTGCTTGTTTCATAGTTGTTTCCACTAGAGATTCATTAGGTATATTATTTATCTAGCTATGTACCGAGAATTTTTTTATAAAAAATTAAACCTTCAATACATAGCTAAATCTCGGCTATTTCACTGCGACACATTTTAGTAGAGCATCGTTTGTGATGTTAGCATTGCATTATCCAGCGAGCGTGTCGTGTGAACATATTGATAAAGAATCTATCTAATTGAAACTAGGTTTATTGATATCACTCATAACAAAACAGTGCATGGCTCAACTAATAATCTTATACATATAATACGAGTAAGTACCTACTTGATTTCATCATATTTTTTTCATCATTGTTCAAACTCCATTCCGTATTTAATAAAAGTTTATAACTTAGCCGAGTATCGCGCCTGAGCATTTATTGAATCGAGAACTTTTCAAGATTATATTTCAAGGGTCTCTTGTCGCTTTATACAGGTTTATATATAATCCTATATGACATATTTGATTGGACGCTTACTTCTGAAAATATTTAGATACTAAAATAGCTACGTTATTTTCACGTAATACACAAAAGTACTTACTTAAGAAAAACACTAAGAAAAGAAATAATGTTACGTGGTGAAATAAATCCTTGACAACCTTGACGTGATTTGTTAAAAATATTACAGCAATCAGACTTGTTTACTGGATTGTGAATAAGTAGAGTTTACAATCTAATTAGAGTTTTTGAGGTAAATGAATCGACTCCTCAGCTTTGGCGATAATCCTTTTTAGGGCCATGTAGATGTGAAGATTATAATAATTTTGAACTACTCGTATATTGATTGAACTTTCCTTACCAATAGATCTATGTGCATGTTAATATTGTGGTTTAAGAAGCTCCGCTGTGGCTTTGATCGCAACCTGTGGCGACGTCCTACGGGGCCAAATGCAATTACTCGAGCACTCTATGTTACGCGCTGTAAGTGTCTATTATGCTAAAACGGATCATCTCAAATTAATGTGCCTACGACATTTGGGAGGGTAATCTGTCAAATAAAAATAAAAAAGGAAAAGGTTCAGTCTCAATTTTTGTTCTTCAATCAAAGCGACACAAATATTTATATCTGAGGGCACGGAAGTGCCCCCCGCCAAGACAGCCAAGCGAAGAAAAAGGGCACTACCTACCTTTTCTCGAAGCGCTTCGTCGTTTTTTTGAACCCTCATAACTTGGGTTTGGATTATACCATATATAATTCTCAGGACATGATGTCAATAGTGAACCTATTAAACATATTAAGTTTCAATAACATCGCTCTTATACTTTAGATTTTATTGATATCTAAAAAACCCCGATTTCGTCACTGACTCACTGATGATCATCAAAACTCATAGGGTACTTCCTGAAGTCCTAGAAATCTGAAATTTGGTATGTAAGCTTGTATTAGTACACAAACAACAAAAAAAATATTAAACATGGAAATTTCAAACAAAAAAAAACATAAGCAACTTACAAAAAGAAGTGAAATCCCACCAAAAACATTTTTATGTAAAATGTTGCCGCCAAGACATATAGCTCGTACTGTCAAAAGGTTATCAGATCTCATGTAGAGCCAAGCTTATAACTCTACATGCACTTACTCTACAAGCCCTAACTTCACAAACTCTACACACCGTAGTCAAAATATGTGGCTTGGCCGTTTCTATACTACAAGAACTATTGAATAACAAAAAAGTAATGAACAGTGAATACATTTTTCACCTTACTCCCATGTGACGGTAGCGAAACGGCCAAGCTACATATTTTGACTAAGGTGTAGAGTTTGTGAATTTAGGGCTTGTAGAGTAAGTGCATGTAGATTTATAAGCTTGGCTCTACATGAGATCTGATAACCTTTTGACAGTCCGAGCTATATGTCTTGGCGGCAACATTTTACATAAAAATGTTTTTGGTGGGATTTAATTTTACTATACGGACTATATTTGACCACAAAATCATCTATATATCGAGCTCAAATAAAATACGATTTATTTTACAGCCGGTTTCAGTGCTTGACCGACTATCGGTGCGTGCGTTGCGTCGGTCGCGTTCGTAATTTATATGGAAATTCCTGGAAATGCATTCAACGTTACATAAATTATGATTCATATGAGTTTGTCTTTGTCTAATGTTAGGAGATTATAGTATATGCAACCCCCTTTGTAACAATCGAAGGTATTCCTTGTTTTGAAATACTACAGATACTTTAGGCTCTGAATACATTCAATACGTTCTTTATAGTAGGGTTGTGGTGACCATATACTTAGTGCTTGGGTACCTACTCTAGCACACTACGAATTTTCGTAGGTAGATATATATAGCTATGCATAGTAGATATATGGACGAGTTTATATATCTACCAATATTTGTCAGAAATACCTACTTATTAGAAATTAAAGTACATATAAGATATCGTAGCGTGCTTGACGTTTATTTCGTAGCTAAGACCAGACAATATGTAATATACCCAACACAATGTCCTTTCTTTGAAATATAATATAAAAAAAAAGAAATATAATGAAAAAAAATCTTTCGTCTCAACGGATTAAAAACATAAGCTTCAGCAAATCTGAAAATTGCTTCCCTCTTTTAAGGACTATACTAAAAGCTCGCAGCTTAACTTAAATAACTTGTAAATAGCTTGTTGACTATGAAGGCTTAACGACTTGTATAAATAGCATATGAAGCAAATAAACAACATTAAAACGCAATTTATTCGTCATTTCCCATTCACATTTTCCATTCTCAGTAAGTGTGTCTCCATTGCGAAGTTACGTTGGGAAATTGAATATCAACAAACGAGATAACTTTGTTTAAGTCAAGTGGCTTTCTTCTACGCAGTAGTGATATTGAGAATTGTAACTATTATATTATTCTATTTTATTTAGTTCCTTTGATATTTTTATGTATACATAAAACAAACAGCCACTTCGAACATCAATGCAATTAGCAAAAGTGTTCGATCGTCGTCTATGCTTTCGTGATTATCAATTTTCCAATTGAGTTTCTGACAAAGTAATAGAAAATAACGCAACGTAGATAACGTGCGGGGCTATATAATAAAATAACAGTTAGTTAGGTACTATTCTAGGTATTATCGCGGTATACAAAAGAAGTGATCCAATGTGCTTACAGGCCCTTATAATAAACTAACATCTGAAAAATATAAGTAAATAAGAGTAATGCATTGATTGACGTTAGTAAACAGTTTGCGTTCACGATAGAAGCAATCCCTTTTGGAATTGGAACGCTCTCGCCGCGCGTATGCTCTGGACTCCTCTTCTGGAATAGGTACAGTAGCACCCAACTAATATGGCTTACCGATGTACCTGCGCAGAAGATACATTTTCAAACCGCGGGAAACGCTATTGGTCGGCATCTGCCGCCATGTTTGCGCGCGCCGGAGGGGCGTGATTTTCGAGTGAGATGGAATCAACAGCTGCAGTTTATTATGAACCTTATAGTAGTGTTCTAAAGTTGATTGTAAGTTTTAAGCATTCTTTCGTTAATCTTCGGGGCCAAACTTTCTTTTCTGTGCGAACGAAGATTCAAGACGCGCCATATCAGTTGGGTACTACTGTACTAGCGTTGATGGCGCTAGATCACCATAGGATTTCAAACATCCGTCTCTGAACTTTTCACTCCAACCTCCAACATTATCGTGTAACACCTGAATTCAATAAAATTGTCGCGAAAAATATAATATAATATAATGGCGGCTTTATGGCAATAATAAGAACATTCCATTACTACTTACTCATTATGTACTTAAGTAAAACGATTATTTGTTGATTACTAATAGGAATGCTATGAACCTATGAATCATTGTAACCATCAGGTATAAAACATATTTAATTAATGGAAAACATTTGTGCCTATATTGGTATAAATTATGAACAACATTATTTAAAAAAATATTCAGATAATATAAAAACTTACTTATATATTTTTTATAAAAGAGGCATAGAAATGCTTTTTAAAAATTGGAACGATTTAAGTATCGTAGTTGTCTTATAACCGTTTAAAATAAAATTTTAAAATTAGGCAACACGTTGGCTATTTACTTGATAATTCTAATGCCTACAGGCGACAGTGGCCGCTTACCATCAGGTGCATCAGGTGGAACATCAGACTGCTTCATCCTCATCAGAAATAATCCTCATCAGCCTGCATGTAAACCATCCGACATAAAAAAAAATAGGTATTTACCTAAATTATTTCCGCTTCTGTAATATTGTACAGGACGTCGTGTATTTTCAGGAAACAAATTAAAAATAATATTTTATTTGAAAACATAAACAAATCCAGAAAACATTTTACTCTCAGCCTGTATACTTTAGTTTTGATTAAAGCGGCTGTTATTTGTTAATTACACCATAGAATTAAATAATCAAAGGCCCCACTAGTAGAGCTGGCTAGTCTATCCTTACCAACTACCAATTCATTTTTTTTTTTTACTATTTAAAGGCTATGATCACAATCTCACCATGGTAAGTACCTAATGATGAGGCCGAAGGTGATAAGCACACAATACCTAGATGGGAACTGGCTCTCAAGAGCAGCTGTCTGAACTCACCGATAGGCGCTTGACGACTAGTTTTCCCTAGTACCCTACCACCGTGCTATGGTTTCCTCACGATGTTTTGTTTCACCGAAAGCTTATTTGTATAAGCGTATTAGCTCATTGTAGGATTCGAACCCGGGACCGTCGTCTCGGCTCTCACTACCACCGAGCTATCATCGCCTTAACCTGTTGGTTCTCGCGAGGGCGAGCATCCTATAAATAACAATTGTGTATTTCTTCGAGGGTCCCGCTGCTACCCCGATCGGCAAAATTCCCAGCAGACTGGCAGCGTTTCTTTTTTTTTATAGGCTAGCTAATAATAATTTAATGCATTAACTAAAAAAGCTATCCTTCTACTTCCTTAGTTTTCTTCATATTTTTCCACCCCATATTTAATAAATAAGAAATAAAAAGTTATTTCTCCATATATTAAAAACCTATCTAAGATAGATACCCCACGCTTACGCCCACACAAGTGCAGGTCCAATTTTTTATAATTTTATCATACCATTATACGTGCATCGTGCTACGTTACCAGTTCATAGAGAATAAAAAACCAAATGTCTTCGAGTAAAATGAGTGATATAGGTACAGACTCCAGACAGACAGAACGAAATAATAAGGGTGCTGTTTTTTGACAATCTGAATTGTATGCAGTTCTGAACGATTTCTATTCAGATAATGTATTCCGTCTCTGAATTCAGACAGGCATTTTGGATGAGGCTATCCTAAAACTGCGGTAGGTACTTATCTGATCGATTTATGCACTTCCACATTATAAATTGTGAGAAAGTATCAATGTTACGCCTCGAGATGATAACAATTCTTATAAAAAAAGCAATACCTGTGTTCATTAGGTTACCTATAAACACGTTTTTAGGGTTCCGTAGCCAAATGGCAAAAAACTGAACCCTTATAGATTCGTCATGTCTGTCTGTCTGTCTGTCTGTCTGTCCGTCACAGTCACTTTTTTCCGAATCGATAAGAACTATACTGTTGAAACTTGGTAAGTAGATGTATTATGTGAACCGCATTAAGATTTTCACACAAAAATAGAAAAAAACAATAAATTTTGGGAGGTCCCCATACATAGAACCAAAACTCAAAATATTTTTTTCATCAAACCCATATGTGTGGGGTATCTATGGATAGGTCTTCAAAAATGATATAAAGGTTCCTAATATCATTTTTTTCTAAACTTAATAGTTTGCGCGAGAGACACTTCCAAAGTGGTAAAATGTGCCCCCCCCCTGTAACTTCTAAAATAAGAGAATGATAAAACAAAAAAATATATATGTTGTACACTACCATGCAAACTTCTACCGAAAATTGGTTTGAACGAGATGTAAGTAGTTTTTTTAATACGTCATAAATCGTAAACCGCAATTTACCTTTCATTCAATATTTTTGGCGTTTGTTTTTTCATAGCAGAGTTAGTTAATATTACACGAAACCCTCCGTGTGCGAGTCCGACTCGCACTTGGCCGGTTTTTTTAGTATGCGTCAGTAATCTCTATCAAGAAAACCCCAGAAAAAAACTACCTTTATCACACGACCATCTTTAACAAGGAAAATATATGACTGTATTTTTGGGCGGTTAAACCTGTGTGGTGGCAAGGGCGGATTGCTTCCGCCCTAGTAGTTTACGTTTGGAATGGGATTGTTTGGAATCAAATTGTTACCAGATAAATATTTGCAGCTTATTTTATCCAATGAATATCAATTCTTATAGCTATAGCCGTTTCTTTAATCGACTTCAAAAAAAGGAGGAGGTTTCTCGATTCGACCGTATTATATGTTTTTTATGTGTGTTCGCGAATAACGTCGTCGTTTATTAAGAAGTACTTTTAGTAAGAATTACCGATTTTGAAGATTTTTTAGAAGAGGGTAGAACCATGATAAGGATACCAGGATCTGATGATGGCATCCCAGAGAAATCGAGGGGAACCCTCGAAAATCGTAGTGGCAAGTTATTTAATGAAGGTCTGGAGTCAATCTGATGATGGAGCCGAAAGACAATCGAAGGAACTTCTCAACGATTTACAGCAATTAGGTATTAATGTGAACTTTACACCTTTTGTAAAGATGGGTTGTGTTGTGACTCATCCTCGGTCAATGACAAATCTTGAGAAGTCTTGAAAACACATATGTACGAAACTCAAAATTCAGTCAGCAAAAGAGCACCACTTATTTCATTGAAAATATTTCGCTGACTTCAAATCAGTATCAGATTAGAGTTATTTCATACTTTTTACTGTATTTTGAAGGTGGTTTAATTTTTTTGTTAAAAAGTTTTTTTATGTTACGTAAAAGCAGCGTTTTTCAACGAGAGATCAGTTTAGTATTTTTTATCAGCTGTGATGTGGATCTTCATGAAAGATGTATCTAAAAGTAAAAGAAAGCTCAATGGTAAATATGAGAATCATAACACCACAAATTTAAGGTTCAAATTCAAACAAACTTCGTTTATGTTTCATATAATAATAGAAGTCCGATTTTCAGTAGATTCTCCAGTTCGATTGTCCAAACAAACACTGAGCGTGCTCTAGTTAAAACAAGCGGCTATTTGTACAACGGAAAACGTCTGAAATATAATTCTTGTTGTTCGGTAAAACTTTGACAAAACTATGAAATATCAGTCACGGAATTATGTGCTTATTTAATAAGTTTTTGGATATAAACAACATGGAATGAGAAAAGAAAGAAATATATTACTTCTTTTTTTTCTTTTTTTTTTACTTATTATAGTCCTGTGTTTGGCCGCAATCTCACCATGATAAGTGACGATGCGGCCGAAGGTGGTAAGCACACCAAGCCTAGAAGGAACTGGCTCTCAAGTGCAGCTATCGGAACACACCGAAAGGTGCTTGGCGACAGATTTTCAACATGAGGGTGGTAGCCAGCCAGGCGGGTACTACAAAGTACCCTACCACCGTGCTATGGTTTCCTCACGATGTTTTCCTTCACCGAAAGCTCAAGCTCATTGTAGGATTCGAACCCGGGACCTTCGTCTCGGTATCCGACGTCACTACCACTGAGCTATCATCGCCTTAAACCCTACCCTAAAACCTTCCTAAGGGACGCTGTGAACATTGCTGCAATACCCGCGTAGGATGTGTCCTAGGATATTTAAGGATATGTATACGGGGTGGATACAATACGACATTAAATGAAACCACGTAAAGTACTTATAAATACGATCAAATTTTACTATGGGACCAATTTCGAAATCGCATTTATTTTTACAGTTTTTCATACAAAAGGTACATTTTGTATGAAAAACTGTAATTTTTTTATCGTATCCACCCCGTATTGTAAAAGCTCATACCGTTTCATACATAAGATCCGCAATACATCGACGAAATAGTAAGTTACGAAACCTGTGACCTAAGTAGTTGCATGGCATCGCCGCAATAATAGACTTACGCTACTAGTGTCATAAACCTGCACTTAGGTATTCCACGCTTGTCCGTGTAAAGTGTCCGGAGAAGCGTGTAAAAAGAGCGGATTTAGGTCACACATTGATATAAACATAATTTCTATTGCATACGAGTACAACGTTATATGCCTGCAAAGTGTAAAGTAGGTTGATAGATGAGCTGCGTTACCCCTAAAGTTCTAATGGCGATATGATTTGAAAACTAATAAAAACATCGTCGCATGCAATAACGCACTGGATACAAACACAATCAAAAGTTTTAAGAGATCTATAGACATACATATTTGCAGTACCGAAGTACATACTCGTATGTATCGAAACTAAGTATACCTACTGAAACTAATCAACTGTTTAGATACATAGTTTCTTCTCTGGAACCAACTTCAGTAACTTGAAGATTGATGACAAACAAGGCACTTAAGAGGTAACTTACTCGTAGTATCTTAACTTGATCAACTACTAGTATGCTCTCTTATAATGCAAACTTAGAAGCCTGCTAGTTACCTTAAAGTAGTACCGTGACGAAAGCCTTATTGGCTTCGGAAAGATAGCGAGGAAATCATAAGTAAAGTAGCATTTGGAGTAGGTGCCTGCCTTCCCGCCCAATTGGCCACAAGCTCTTGCAGTATTATTCATACTTCGCAGCTCGTACAGTAGTACCACAGTGTAGTACCCAACTAATACCTATGGCTTACCGATGCACCTGCGCAGAAGATACATTTTCAAACCGCGGGAATCACTATTGGTCGGCAGCTGCCGCCATGTTAGCGCGCGTCGTGCGGAGGGGCGTGACTTGCGTGTGAGACGGAACTAACAGCTGCAGTGTATTATGAACCTTATAGTAGTGAAATAAGGTTGATTGTAAGTTTTAAGCATTCTTTCGTTAATCTTCGAGGTCATACTGGTGCCGATTCTGTTGTAAATCGCACTAAACTAATTTTAGTCACATCTCATCTCTTTCTTACGAGCATTATTGAAAAAGGATAGAAGATATTTTAGGTTGTAAAATTAATCTTTGCCGTCTTATTTTGCGCGTATTTAGGCGTAACCACGATAGATGGCGACTAAATTTATATTGAAAACAAGCATTGGACTAATTTGGCAGGACTAAATTTCTTACATCCTTTTCTTATGTTCTTTGTTAGAAAGAGACATAGTGAGATTAAAATTAGTTTAGTTGTGAACAACAGAATCAGGGCCACTGTCTTTTTTGTGCGAACGAAGATTCACGACGCGCCATATCAGTGGAGTAGGTACTACTGTACGACTGTGGACGTCATGCGTCATGTAAATTGTATGTTTTCGAATGATTTAGTTATCATTTCAGTTTTCACGTTAACACTGTCGAACGCAAATAGATATGCGCATTGTTTCTTTATGAAGCCGCGCCGTAGGCCAATCAGCCTTCAAATACAATATGAAGTATGACGTTAGTGGATAGATTGATGGATCCAGGGTTAACAACATCGTGCTATTTTAGAAAACATCAAAACATCTAGCTAGATCCATTAGTATTAACGCCCTCACCCCCTAATTGATTGCTAACTGAGAGCGAACGGAAGTGAACTCCTACGCCATCCATGAAAATACCTACCTATATGCTTTCATTAATAAATAAAGATGTGTTAATATATCTTCAACATAACATTTCCTCTTACACTCTCCTGATACTGTTTAATGGCAGATGAGGGATTAAACTATATACCTAATAAAATAGTGCCCTAAAAACGAACCCTTAAATTAAAATCACCAGTTGAGATACTGACTGATCATCATTATCAGATATTTTCGGATCAGGATTATCTCCACTCTGAAGAAAATTATAGGAGCCATTCCTTAACAAAACAAAAAGTACACAGTACACATCACACAATAGTAGGTACCTATAATAGAGTAATAGGCCATCATAAAAAAATACTGCAAATACAGGTTTCTTCAACTTCCGAGGGAAAATACTTAAATTCATAACAGCTTGTTAATGGGCGAAAGATTATCGCTTAAAGATAAATCTAAAAGTCCATTCCATCTTGGCCGTATCTTCTCGTCATAAGATATTGACCTCGTTTGCTTTACTGTTGGGATCATAAAACACAAATAAAGTACAATATTTCTTCAGATTTATTGAGTTTTGCGATTTCATGCCGCGTGTCCTATCATTTTATATATTAGCAAGGATATTACAAAAAGTCGGATATATTCTCGCTAACAAAAAACTGTGTCACTCAAGTCGGCCACCACGCTGTACGTACAAGCCGGCACGCACACATTCACACATTAGTTGAGCTCGAGTAATCGACTCTGTGTAAACGGCGACAGAGTCTAGTTTCCCGCGGAATAGCCAACTAAGGTGTGCGTGAGAGGTGGCTGACTCCATAGACACAGTTTTTTGTTAGCGAGAATATGTCCTCCGTAGTCTGTGTATATTAGGTACGTACGACGAGTATAGTTATGTAGGTCTAGTGGTAGACATGTACATACAGTAGTACCCAACTGATATGGCTTACCGATGTACCTGAGCAGAAGACACATTTTTCAAAGCGCGGGAAACGCTATTGGTCGGCAGCTGCCGCCATGTTAGCGCTCGCCGTGCGGAGGGGCGTGACTTGCGATTGAGACGGAACTAACAGCTGCAGTGTATTATGAACTATATATAGTAGTGATCTAAGGTTGATTGTAAGTTTTAAGCATTCTTTCGTTAATCTTCGGGGCCATACTTTATTTTCTGTGCGAACGAAAATTCACGACGCGCCATATCAGTTGGGTAATACTGTAACTATCTATCTACTTAGGGTAACTAATGTATTATGTACCTATTCGTACTACCTAGACCTATGGGGACCAATAGGTCGACTGCGAAGGCAATTTAGGTAGCCCGCGAGAAGAGAACAAATGCCTTTTTAAATGTAAGTTAATTGCGCAGTATGAATAATTTCTGGACAACATGCATTGCCAAACTTCCACCCAGACGTAAAATGGAGTGAAATTCATTGAATAATAAACACTAACTCATACAAAATTGTTTCATTTCGCCGTTTTAAACCCTACCTTGCAGTCGACCAAAAAGTAGGTAGATCTCGTAGTTCAAAAGTTTGGCCGCTCCTCTCCTAGACGATTCTTTGGCATCGTGTTACTAAGGTTGGCATCCATCCATAACTAATGCCTACGTTGTATAAGGAACCCGTGTGTACACCTATCTAACATTTCAAATTTCTGCGGTTTGATTTGAGCTATGCGTACATTAGTCATCGTCAGTTTCTCCGTTAAAGATACATATCGATACATAATAGATAGAAATGAGTACAAAGTCAACGGTCTTCTCTCTAAAGATATTAATTCCAGACTCATTACACTTGGCAGTCGTCTTTGGTAGGTCGTTATAGAAAATAAATTGGCTTTCCCATACAAATTGGTTGACTGAACGCCGAACTACGCAGTCTGATACAGAAAGTAATATTTTTCTTATTAGCCATTGAAGCAATAAGAGGGGTATCTCTACATCATTGATTCTGCCATTCCATTCTTCTCATTGAAGCTTTTTAAAGTCGCGAGCGACTCACGTAAAGCCAAAAAATTAAATTAAAAAAAAAACCTTGCGAATAATATTTATTATAGAATTTTTTATCAAAATCAGTCAATGCCGTAAGTTTATTCAATTTAGGCTCCAGTAGGGCAGTTCTGAAGGTCAATAAGCTACTAAAGTTACCACCCCGGTTCGAAAGTCGGCCTTCAACTGAGAAGAATCCGGCAAGGAACTAGGTATACTATACCTACCTATTGGCTATCTTTTTCAAATGTTTTTTTTTACAAAATAAAATTCGCAAGCATTTGCAAAGAGCTACTTAATTACTTTTGTTCTTAATTTTTAGTTTTTCTTACATGCACGAGAATTTGACCAAGGTTTTGATATGTTTTCCCTTTGTCACCACAACCGTAGGTCGAATCAATAAGCCAGGTCGTCACACGTAGGCATTAGTCCATATCTTGAACAGAACAGATTTCGATGAAACTTGCACAGGGAACTGTGCAAGTTTCATCGAAATCTGTTCAGTAAATGTAAGCCAATAAGTTGAAGTAAATGTAAGCCAATAAAAAGAATGGTCACAATCCGATTAATGGTTTCGGAGATATGCGTGGACAAATGTACATATAAACATACATAGGTACACCTATGAAATTTTGTACATTTGTTAGAAATACCTCATAGATTATAATATGTGAATATAAGTATTACAGTTTAATGGTTTAATTAATCCCTTGACTTGCGAAATAACAATTGATTTCTATTGTTTTCTTCGCCCGCGCGGATCGCCAAACAGTCAACCGATGGGAGTTACTAAAATTAATTGTATTTTATTTACAGATGAAGCCCCATTGATCACGTCGTTATCTAAGAAAATGGGCCGTAATTCAGGCGGTATCGAATCAAATGGAGAACTAAGAGTATTACTGGTCGTCACAGTCATAGTCGGATTGCTTCTGATGCTATCCTTACTAATGTGCTACGCCTGTGTTCTCAAACGACTGTGCTGCGGGACACCTAGGGAGCGAGCGAAGAATGCAGCGTGCGCTAGAAGAACCGAAAGTTATCCAATGGGAGAAGTCACTCTGCTCTCACAGCCTACAGAAAGTGAACGCGTGTAGAAAATTGTGTACGATTGATTTATTTATAGATATAATTTTTTTTTGTAAATACTTATAATTTATTTACAAAGTCCCTTAGTATTATGGGTACTTTTATGTTCAGTATACACCATGTATAGGGATGCAGATGTAGGTATAGTTAATATTAATAATTTTTAAGTGTTTCATCGCGTTGTGTTAGTATATCTCAACTTCAGTATTTTTTTTTTCGTTAACATTTCGAGGTACTCATTTCTGTATCAGATTCAGGACAGTATTGTATGCGTGATTGCATACTTATTATTTTACTATACCTATGCAGTGTGTTAGTAAGAACAGTTATGTGCGAATTAGAGAATGAGAATAATGAAACAACTTTCTGTAATTAAAACATACTTATTTATATTTCAATATGTATTTATATGATATGAATACATAAGGCGAATATTTATATAAAAGGCACTAATTGTATTGACATGATTCATTGTAAGTCAATGTGAAAATCCTTTATCATTTTATATTGGGTGTAAATGAAAACCAAGCGGTTTTTTTACTGAAAGCCCAAATATACCTAATTTTAAATTAAATAACATATCGTTCGGTTTTTATATGGGCTTTGTCAATATTTGGTTAGATTGTGGTCAAACTCATTCCCCCTTATTACAAAACATGGTTTAAAGCAAAACCAGGTTTTACTATCACTCGGTCACTTTCTAAAGTCATGTAATAAAAAGAGACGAGGCTATTTTAAAACCTGGTTTTTCTTTAAACCATGTTTTGTAATAAGGGGGATTAGGTATAAATAAGCATAATAAAAGAAAAAAGTGAATCTTCGTGTCACTTACACCCAATATTTAATGTTTGTTTGTTCATCTCAGGCATCATGTTAACTAACATATTTGCCCTTTGAACAGCTGTTTATACTTATAACTAACTGTACTATGTTAAGTACAGTTCTCCTATAATTAAATAAATTGTTTATAACTACATCCTCCTTCCTCATCGAAACAAATTGATATATAATATTTACCAAAACGTATTTTGTTGTTGGCACAACTTGTACGAACAAAAAATATAACAATAAAATTATTTAACAAACCCAAGAAAGATTAAAATTACTCCCCAAAAAAAAAATGAAATAAAAAGTTATCAAATTTCGTTTTACAGTAGGTAAGTGTTTAAAAAAATACAAATAATTTTAAGCTAATTTTAAGGTTCTGGTAATCCACAGTATGCTACACACGGCAGCGACTTTGATCGACGGCGACTCGCTGCTAATATTCACGTCCACAAACCACCTTTGACATTGTCATAGAGTCGCCCTCGATCAAAGTCGCTGCCATGTGTAACTTTACTGTGGATTACCAGAACCTAAACTAACCAAAGTTAGTTTTTACACAGCGCGTGTAGCGTCAATCAGTTTAATTCAAGGAGGTATAATTGGCATAAAAACGCTTTGTTTAATCGCAATAGATACATTCATCTCGTAAAAATATACAATTAATACAATTTGAGACTTCGAGAAACTATATTACGATGTATTATCCAAATATTTAATGGTTTTAGTATATATTGGCTGATCAATGTATTCCTCAAATTAACAATATTATGTTCAAAGCATCTAAAAATAAGTTTTTGACATCATCGCGGCAATTTCCAGTAAATAGATTTCTGTCATATATTTGATAAATTTCAACTATCATAAATATTCTCTTCATACAGTAATCGTGAGGAAGCTCAAAAATAACAATTCTGAAAATATAATCACATACTTCTTAAAAACTATACCATTTTGGCAATGTACGCTAGCTTTTCAAATATTTCAATTCTAGTAAATAGTACACCAACTATGGCGTGTAACTTTGTTCCCTTAATACCCCGTGGACCATGGTTCGTAGGGACTGAGGTTTGCAGTATTCCTCAAGCCAGTTGAAGACACCGGCTGAGAACTCGGCGAAATTATTTGTGGGTACAGCCTCGAAGGACTCAAATAACTTGTCCATTATACCCTGAAACTTTAAATAGAATTGATAAATGCATTTTTGTATAAGACCTAATTATAATAATCCACTTTATATATAATTCTGTTGTAATCTATGGTTTGGTAACAATGTTACTCAAACAAGTGGCTGAAGTATAAGACTTCACCAACATTTCTGTTAGTTCTAAAATAAAACCACAAAACCTACTCACGACTTGAAACTTATCCTGGTCTGTGAGCCTCTGTTCACTCAGGCCGGGCACAGAATGCTGTGCTTTAACAATCTGTTCGTAGTTGGCCTGCATGATGCGTAACGCGACGACATCTTTGCGCAACGCATTCCGTTCCTCCTCCTGTCGTCGACGCTGCTGCAGCAAGTACTGGATGTAATCTATTGACTTTTGGAGGACCTGGTAAAGTTATAACTAAGTTGAGTTTTTTAATGTCAGAAGTAGGTCTCTAGCCTGGCGAAGCAGAAGGCCGAAGAAGATTAGCAAAAAATTTTTAAAAAGTTGACTGTATGTAGGGTAGTGGCATCAAAAGATGACCGACCCCCAATAGATGAACGATCGACTGAAAATTAAAAAAATATAATATAATCCCTAAATTTACATGATTGCAATATTTTTTTCCCTATAAGGCAATATTTTTTCTTCCATATTCCTTACCAACATTGACAATAACAGCCCAGACGCGCTTGCGGTGAATTTTTATGTGTTACGTTACCCGCCAAAAATCGGTTTTATATGGAAACCTTATAACGGGAAGTCCCTCCAAATTTAAGAACATTGTCAGCGTATAGAAAGAATTAATGTCATATTAGAGCAGTTTTGGTTGGAATAAAATCTTGATATATTCTGCTTTCAATAACTTAATATATTATATTATTACATTATTTACCGTTTTTAGAGAAATTTACTGTTCAAGTAATGGATTAAATTTTGTTCACTTGATCCAATAGATGAACGGCGTTCAACTAATGGAAAAGGTCTAATTTTTATACCCATTAAAACCTATAAGTTAACGATTAAACACCAAAACAAAATTACTCAAATGAAATTTATTAAATTTATGAACTTAGTTACCAAAAGTTGAACAAACTATTTTAGAGTTTTTGATTATTTTAAACCTAACTTTCCTATAGAATCACCATTAAGATCGGTGGTCGAAATTTGAACGGTTCACATTTTATTCGTTCAACCTTTGGGTATATTTGCCTCAAGCTGAACGAATAATATTCAATTAGAATATTATTCGTTCATTTTATGGTTCATTAATCCATTAAATGAACGAACTACTATGGAACCTACTCCTATTCAAATGTTAGTTCAACTTTTGGGTACAAAACGTTCATAATTAGGGCTCAGTGTTCAACTATAGGGGTAAAACCTAAATTTTCTTACATTTTCAATTTTTAAAAAAATTTATGAAGGTGTAGGATATAATTACTTTAATCCTTCAATTAATAAGGATTTAAGGTATTATTGAAAAAAACAACAAGCGTCTATGTCATGAAATGACCGAGTTATAGCTATTTAATGATGGAAAAAACGCTTAAACGTTCATTTATTGGTGCCTCTACCCTATATAGACAATCGAGATGCTTATCTATGAGAAAATTACATACAGGTGCCTTGCTATTGTTTCTTACCAATGTTTTCCATCACGAAAACGAACTACTCATGCTTCGCACAATGTAATGTTCTTCAAACTCTATTAATATTCTATCTCATGTAAAGTTTTTGTTAAGGCATAACTAGCTTAAGGTATAAATAGTTTTGCAGAATGTATTGAGAGTCAAAACACGCTATCTGTAGATAGCTCTATAGATAAGAGCTTTTCACCAAATTATTAGTTTTGAACATGTTTTACATGACGTTGATATAAAAGATTTAGATAATAGATATTAGAAGGCTGCAGATATGATAAGCAAAAATGGGTTTGCTTGTAATAAAGTTTATATTGTTATCGAAATGTTCCACCCAAATCATTTACAAGAACAGGGATTGACTAATCATGGCTTATATCACTATCTTTCCATTAACAAAATAATACATTTTTATTGATACAAAGCAGGACTTTCCATGCAAAAATATCAGCTATAATTTTACAAGCAAGGCCAGAAATCAGACATCAGATAGCCTTTGACCTTTAACATAGTAGATAACAAATAACTTACAGCTGCTTTGCTTGGTTTATAACCAGACGCATCTGTCTGTTGACATGTGGGCACTAACTCTTGAAGGGAGTCATAACCTTTTTTTATGGCATCTCTCCTTTTCTGTTCAGCCTGTAAGTGAATTTAAAAAAAAGGTAAAGAATTGGTCAATAGGCTTGACAACACTTATAAATAAATAAATGAACGTTTATTTGTCTCTAACTTAAAAATAACATAATAAAACAAAAGAAAAAAGTAATAAATAAAAGCAGAGACAAAAAGGTCTAGTGCTCAGCCATGGCTGTGGATAGGCATATCACACAACGGCTGATATTCTGCACTAGCCTGACATTAAATGATGAGTCTGCATTAAATATACAATAATATATTATATGAATGAAATAAATTTAAAATAAAATAAAAGTAATAAACCACAAGTAATGAAGTCCTAAACTAGGCCATAGATTGCTTTGAGATAAGCCAGTTGTAGCATTTAACGTGGAAGCTAGATGTCAGTGGTTATACTTATACAGGTTATTGGTAAACACTAACAACCTCTCAGAACTATATTACTAACATTATAAACATACATACAAAATAACAAACAACAACTTTTGTTCTATGACTTTTAATAATTCATCAGATTTTAATTCATCAAACTTTTATACAAACTCTAAGCATAGCAAAAGATTGAGTAACAGTGCACGGGAAGCATAAGTATAACAAATACAGTCCTGCAAAGTTGTTGTGTTTTAGCAATAAACTTGTATATCATAGATTAGCTTTCCACCCTGCAATCCCCTACTTAGGGTATGAATTTTTAAAAACCCTTTCTTAGTGGATATCTACATTATATGAGGAACTTGTGTCCAAAATTTTAAGGCTCTAGTCCCCGCTATTTGACCTGTGCACAGAGAATATATACAGATATTAATGCAGCCATTAATTATATTAATATCATAATTTCTTAAAATGTTGTCTGATTGTTGAGCCACTATTTAATTAACAGTAAGAATAAAACTGTTATTCATGAAGTATGAATAACAGTGCCAAGTTTTAATGCTAACTGTAACTTTTGTAACAATAAAAATAATAGTAGTGCAATATATTTATAAACAACAATGACCTGTTGACTGTCACTATGTGCTCAGAATCAGTAAATAATATCTTTAAACTTGAAGAGCATGTATGTGTAAGTCACAGTTGGAAAGGAATATAGTGCATTGGTAATGATGAAACATAGTTTTAATTATACTTTTGATGGTTACAATAATATAAACCATAATATTCAATAAAAAAATACAACTAAGGCCAATTTTGTTTACTTCCTGTAAAAAAGAATACAGTTGATCGCTGTACCCAACTCTGGTGTAATACATATACAATCTGATGATTTTTTGTTTTAACTAATGAGTTACATGTATGTTGAAGGCTGTGTGCAAATTCACTAGTATATAATCAGATGGCTTTGTTCTAAGCAATATAATTTTTCATGTGTACCTGTGTATGAGCCTCTCTTCTTCTTTCTTTGAAGCTGATTGCAGAGGCTTTGTTGTCACCACTGTCATCTTCATCCTCTGTAATATTTTGATAAAGTATGATTTATAGGGGAATACATATAGTTTAATAACTCATTTCTTAAATAATTTACTATGGTTAAAACTTTGAACATCTAAAACTCTAATGGTAAAATAACAAATAATTATCTTTTTGTGATAGATACTCTTACCTGAGTTATGATTAGAAGATGATGGTGTTTGGTGAATATTTTGGATAGATCCACTGCTACCACATCGAGAATACATACCGAAGTTTATATGAATTAAAAATGTCTCCGAATAACTTTTTTTAGTGCTTGATAAGACTTACTTAGACGAAAATAATCTTAAAACTCATATTTAGAAGCATAATAATAAATAAAATCACTGAAATAATAATTATTGCAACTTTTAGTATTGCGCAATTTTTTTTGGCTGACAGTGACAGCTGACAGTTTGTTTACCTGACAGCGAGCAGTTTATAACAGACCACAGATAGTAATAAAATGATGCTGAACTATAGGATTGAACTCTCCAAAAATTTTATCATACAAAAATAAACCATAAGTCATGCACGTTAGGGTTTACTTTTGTTAGTTATCTTAGCCGAGGCAAAACGAGCCGAGAGAGATAGCCCGAACCGAGGCCGTTTGTCCCTTTTCCTCAATTGCCAAAAGATAAAAATGTTAAAGATGGTAGAAAATATTTCACCACAACAAGTAAAATATATTACGTATAAATATTTTTTTGCTATTAAACTAGTTTTAAATCATTTTATTTTGTAGGTTTACATCTGTACATAATAATAAATAATTGTATTTAAGTAAAATAATCAAAATAATATGATTGTTTGGTAGCTATCATAAAATTATTCTGGTAGCACTGAAATCTGATATCAGTGGTGTCAGGATTCCTTGGCGGGAAATTGAAAAAAGCGCACGCGGAAAAATTTGAAATTACATTTTGTAATTTTTTTTTTTATTGTGTAAAAGAATAAATTCACTTTTAATTAATACCAAAAAAATAAAATGGATGGGAATGAGGGGGGCGGGGACAACCCGCCCAACTCCTCCAAGCGGCTTCGGACTGATGAAGTGAATGATGATAGCGGTGGCGGTGAGCGTTCTGATGTACTTTATGTGCCTTATTTTAAACCTAATTATAAAAGACAGTATCCAGAAAACTCAAATAAAACAGAGTTTAAAGTTTTTGTTGAGCATATCAACCACAAAGATAGATTGGGCAACAAAAGTCCTATATATCTCAATCATATTTTCACGACGGATGTTAAAGGTGTGATAGCAATACAGCGATTGAATGCAAATAAAATAGCAGTTATGTTCAAACAATATAATACAGCAAACAACTTTCTAAATAACACTGCATTCTTAGAAAAGTACAACGTAAAGGCTTACATACCGGCTACCCAAATAGAAAAAACTGGCATCATAAGATTTGTCCCAGCAAATATCTCAAATAAGGACTTATACACTAAGTTGAGTTCCATTTACGAAATTATCTGTATAAGACGATTCACAAAAAAAGTAGGACGGGACAGAGTTCCTCTGCAAACAGTCAGTATCACTTTCTTATCCAATATCTTACCTGACAATGTACAATATGATCTATTCTCATACAGGGTATTTGAATATATCCCACCGCTGCAACAATGTTACAAATGTATGAAATTTAATCACTCGGCTAAAATATGTAATGGCAAACAGAAGTGTTCGATCTGCTCTGGTGAACACTTTTACAAAGATTGTGATAAACCTAAAGAGATATGTTGCGCTAATTGCCAAGGCCCACACCTAGCAATAGCAAGAGAATGTCCCATTAAATTAAGAAAAATAGAAGAAAAGAAAAGTAAAATAACATACGCGAGTATCGCACAAACAAAGTCGATCGAATACCCTGCATTGCCATTGTCTAAGAGTCAACTTGTAAATCCCCCTGTAAATAATGTAAATATTCCAGTAAATACTGAAAAGAAAAATGTTAAAACAAATGTTAATAACAAGCCTGCTGCACAGGCGCTGAACCCACAAGATCACCCTATGGACTTCATTGCCCAGGTTATAGCTAATAAAGAAGTACGAGCGGCCCTAGTAAAAACATTGGTAGAGATTGGTAATAAGTCTGATCCCACCCCAATTACTTCATTATTCATTGAAGAAATATTAGTTAAAAATTTATCCCCATAATGGATTTAAGTCCCCCTAAAACGTCCCAATTACGGATTGCGCAGTTTAACATCCAAAGTGCCAATAGTAAAAAGCCCTTATTAACTAAGTTTATGCTAGAACAAAATATTGATGTATGCTTGCTTAATGAAACTTGGTTTAAAGACCATCACAATTTTAGAATCCCCGGTTATAATCTCCATTCCAGAACATCTAAGAATCCTCACAATGGTGTAGCAATATTAATTAAACCAGAGACTAAATATAATATTTTAAACACAACATTCTATGAGGACATTCAAACTATAGCTATGTCAATATCTACCGAGCGTGGCAGTGTGACTATACTCTGCGTATATTGTCCTCCTTCCAGTGGGCACATAAGATTGCATAGACTGCGCAATATAATTCGAGACCTACCTAAACCTATTTTTATAAGTGGTGATTTTAATGCTCACCATATTGCATTTGGTTGCCTATCTACTAAGGGCCGCGGACAAGATTTATATGATGTTATAGATGAGTGTGATTTGTGCATCTTAAATGATGGCAGTTTCACTACAGTGAACCGTCCTAGAACCAACGCTTCAGCCATTGACGTCACCTTTGCTAGCGCATGCTTAGCACCGTTATGCGAGTGGTCTGTGCATGATGATTGTATGGGAAGTTACCATTATCCAACTATAACCGAAATATCCCTATCCATACAAAAATACCAAATTAACCCTCCCATTGATAAATTTTTGTACAAAAGAGCTGATTGGCGCCAATATAATGAACTTTCAAAAAATGCGTTTGGCGATTTTACAATTAATCAAGTAGACCCACTCTCTTCCTATACCGATTTTTGTATACGTCTTGAGTCCCTTATGCAAATAGTTGTTCCAAAGTTCACTAAGTCTGCCCACTTTGCTAGCAGACCTCCAGCACCTTGGTGGAATGAGGTTTGCGAACAAAGTGTAATAGCATCCTATAATGCTTTGAAACTGTACAGAAGTGATTCTACAATAGATAACTATATAAATTATAAGAGACTTGATGCATTAAAAAAGAGAACCATTTCTGAGCAGAAGTCAACTGGATGGAATGATTTGTGCAATACTTTTAATAGAACTACCCCTATAAGCAAAATATGGAACATGATTAAGATTTTTAAGGGTGTTAAGTCTAGCATTAGATCCCATAAAGATGAGTTCATACCTACCTTTTTAGATAAACTGTCTGATAATAGTGGTTTAAAAGAGACTAGTAACTTAATCAACTATTTTAACAGTAACAATAATAATAGCAATTCAAAATTTTTATTGGAACCATTTACATGGAATGAATTCACATCAAGTCTACAATCTAGGCGTAACTCAAGTCCAGGTCTAGATAACTTTCCATATATTGTAATTAAAGAACTCCATACATCTGTTCAGCACCTCTTTCTTGACATTCTTAATGCTTTATGGCTCAAACAAATTATCCCTGAATCATGGAAAACACAGTGTGTTATCCCAATACTGAAGCCTGATAAATCTCCAGAACAGTCCAGTTCGTATCGTCCTATATCTTTGTCCTCATGTCTCGGTAAACTATTCGAAAATATGATTAAAGTCCGTCTGGACTGGTTTGTAGAGGCTAATGGTATCATCCCACATGTGCAGTATGGTTTCCGTCGTGGGCGTAGTTGCGCTGACAGCTTCATGTCACTCATCTCAGACCTGAAACGTGCAAATAATTTAAAATCACACACTGTTTGTGTATTTTTAGATGTCCAAGGAGCTTTTGATAATGTCGACCCAGGTATCTTGGTCAACATTATGTCTGATGTGGGTATACCTGGTCTACTATGTCAGTGGATCTATAATTATTTAAATGATAGAACCTTATATGTTAAGTATAATAACATCTTACATGGTCCTAGAAGTGCATCGAAAGGCACAATGCAAGGCGCCACTCTTTCACCATTACTATATAATTTGTACACATGTGAAATATGTAAATTTGTAAATACTAGTGAAGTAAATATTTTGCAATTCGCAGATGACATTGTTTTGTATAGTAGCAGTCAGAACTTGCAAGTTGCTATAGATAATATGAATAGAGCATTAAATCAGTTGAGTCTATACTATAATGATAGATTACGTTTAAAGATCAATGCTACAAAAAGCAGTCTAATGATTTTTGGTGATGATGATCCATCTAGTGTTATTTCGTATTGTGGAGAATCTATAAACAGAGTACATTCAAAGAAATTCTTAGGAATCATCATAGACCAAAAACTGACTTTCGAAGAACATGTTCGGTATATTTCTAAAAATGCTTTAAGAGCTATTAACATAATAAGATGTCTGGCTGGAGTGTCATGGGGTGCTGACCCCAAAATATTGTCTATTCTATATAAAGCTATTGTGAGAAGTCATTTTGACTATAGTTCTTTGGCATATATGAATAGCTACCATGCCAAAAAATTAGATATCCTGCAGAATAAATCTCTGAGAATAATATCGGGTGCAATGTGCTCAACTCCCATAAGGGCCATGGAAGTAGAGACTAAAATTATGCCACTGATCTTGAGACGTCTCCTACTTGCCGAACGGTATTGCCTTAAACTACTGTACTCTGATAACATGCAAATTATTAACAAGATTATACCTTGTAGAATCAATGTGTCAGGTCCTTTAGCAACTGGTGAGAGCCTCCTTATTGGTAACTCCCCAATGTTGTATCACATTTTTCTGGAAATTGAAAACAACAGCTATAAACTCAAAAAACAGTGCCCTTGGCCCTGCTATTCTTCCCAGTTCAAAAGCATAATGCACCCAATTACAGTAATAGATTCAATTACAAATAATTCAGAGATGTTGCAATTTTTATCAGAAAATAATTACTACACTTTATATACAGATGGTAGTAAGGGTAAGGATTATGTGCGCTGTGCTGTGTATGATCCTCAAAAAAATTCTTCTCAGAGTTTTCTTTTGCAGAATGTTTGTACAATATTCACCGCAGAAGCCTATGCAGTATATCAGGCTCTTCTGCAAATTGGAAATGTAGATAATTGTAAATATTTTCTAATTGTAACAGATTCTTTAAGTTTTATAAGAGGATTGAGCTATTTAAAGATTCACTTTAAAACTAATTTCATTCTGTACATAATTAAAGAATTGTTATACAAATATTATCATACAGGGAAACTAATTTCATTTATGTGGGTGCCCTCTCATAGAGGAATCACTGGAAATGAAATGGCCGACAAAGCCGCTTACGGAGGAGTAAATGCACTCGATGTCTCCGATACTATGTATGTACCTATGACTGATTATTTGAGTAATGTAAGGCTAGCTATAAGTATGTTATGGGAGCAAATGTGGAAGAAAGACCAAGAAACGAAAGGACGGTGGTACGGTAGCATTCAAGAAAACTTACCAGTATGGTATGATAGCCTGCAAAGAGCCAGTCGTGATTTTATTACCACCATAAACCGACTACGTTATGGACATAATAAAGCACCATCACACCTAGCAAAGTTAAATATAATTCAAAGCAATGTCTGTACATTTTGCGGAGTTGAAGAAGGAACAGTGGACCACATTATATTCAGCTGTCAAAAGTTCCTTATTGACAGATTGGTACTCGCGAGTGAACTAAGTGAAGTGTGGCAAAATAATTATAGTGATTTTTCTTCCCGCCCGCCGCCGCTTAAAGAACTATTAAAAGACATTAAAACTTATAAACCAATATTTAAATACATTAAAAATACGGTGGTAAAATTATAAAACTGAAAATACAAAATCTGAAAAGTGGTTCCGGAATAATAAAGTCGTGGCTTAAAGGTCTTAGTAACCAGGCCATAAAATCCCAAAAAAAAAAAAAAAAAATCAGTGGTGTCATGGCAACATGGCGACTTTTTCTGTTGTTTTGTGGAAACGCATTTTGTTTATACTTTTTATCGTGAAAATGGTGAAAAAAAATTGTATCAAGACATGTAAAAGTGAATCATGTGCTGGTTGTGGGATTTTATTTCACAAGTAAGGAATAACGATGATTTTATTTACTAACAATGGTGAGTCATAAGTAGTTTGACCATGGTTTATTAAAAAAAATTGTAGACGGAAGACACTAAAGTTAGTGTAATTCTTTTTAAAACTAAGTATAATGTTTATTGTGTGTTGTAATGTGTACCTATTGTATAAATAATTTGTACCTATGTATCGCATAATTGAAATAGCATTATTTTTTATGTTTGTTACAGCTTTCCATCGAAAGAAGAAATGAAGCAAAAATGCAATTTTGATGCGATTAAAACAAATGTTTTCCACAAGATTGAAACATCTTATTATTCCACCGCATCCTTTCCAATGCATAACAGATGAAGAACCGCAAAAACTGTAACTAGTAAAAGCATTGGCTAATAATTCGTACCTATTCACCACGCGAAATGTAATGCATTCAGAAACATAGGCAGTGAGATTGGCCTAAGGCAGAAACTAAATAAAACGATTTTGTTTAGCCGTGTTTAATTTTAATAAATACCTACTTTGTCAAGCACATTCGAGTTTTATTTCCCTTTGCTATATTTTAATTCCCAAATAACAGCTCTGTAGAGCAAACTGAAAAAAGAGCAAGGGGAAAAGCCGTGGTCCCAGAACGAAATTCTGCATGCACCCTTGCCTATTCATACGTAATATTTGATGATTCGACACAAAACGTAACTCAAAAATTAATCATAACTTTTCTCAAAAACATGGGTATACACGGCTACACATCAAGCTATACATTTCCAGTATAAACTGATCTCGCATTGTATAGGATTTCTGTACAATGAGAGGTCAGCTAATATTGGAAATTTATATCTTGATTAATCGTGCGTACACGATTCAACACCCACATAGAACATAACAATGTTCAGTTTCAAATAATGGGTTTTCGCGAAAAAGTATCTCGATATCTATAGTTTTTCATTATGGTTTTATCTCTTATTTTTTCTATAAATTATTATTTCACTATTTTAAGTAACATAATGTTAATATTTTTGTAATACAAACAATAATTTGAAATCAACTAGTGTCAAAACGCCACAAACAGACAAAATTGGAGGAACTTTGCAATGCAGCGATTGTGCGCGAAAGGGACTAACAATGACCACGACCACTCTGCCAAGAGTGCACGACTAGGAAGAAGAAGTGTCAACCGGACACAAATTATCTCTCAAATCCAACTTTCCTGTTCGTTATAAAAATGTTTGGTCACCCTATTAGAATGGGATAAACAGCCTCGGTATGCGTTATCTCTCTCTGCTCGCGTTTTTGGCCCAAGAGCTCAATCCTGTTTGTATATTAAATCCATGCTATAAACAGACAAACCAACAACTTTTTGGTTGGATAAATTTAGGCAACGTTCTCGCGGAAGTTTCATTCAAATTCAAATTCAAATTCAAATTCATTTTATTTGCCATAAAGTGTAGTACATAGCAAGGTGTAAGGAGCTGTTTAAATTGATCGTACACTTTGTCAATAGCTGACATGCAAAACATAAAAAAAAAAATTAACATTACATATGAATTACTTTTACAAAATTAGTATTCAACGGTGTGTAAAAAGCGCTCGGAGTATTTTTTTCCGATTTGATGGTGTCAGCCATAAAGTCCAAATTCGGGGTTTTCCACATTATAGATTTTCCAAATTCTCTATTTTACCTAATCTTATTTGTCCAAATTATACAATTTACAAATTCCTAATTTTCCAACTTTCTTAAATTCCAAATTAATGACTGTATAAACTAAATTGTACGAATTGAATTATTTCATAACGAAATGAAAAATAATTTTAAATACTTGTTATCGTAAAAACTTGTTTTTGTGTGATGTGTTGTTTCAATTAATTTCAATTCATTTCAATTCAATTCTATCTAAAATTAGTTTTAATTTAATGTTAAAAGAGGTCTCACGGCGCCTCATTGAGACCTCACGTGACAGGAAGGCTGGTGTCTATCTAGGACAACGGATCAGCATTGCCATTCAACGTGGCAATGCCGCCAGCCTTCTTGGCACGTTTACACAGGGCAGCGATCTGGCACAACTATTTTATTTGTAAATATTTAGATTAGATATTTTGTAAATAGGATTTTCCTTTAATTATTATATAAATGTTGTAAATATTTAGAATAGATGATAGTTTTTTGTAAATATTTATGTAATTCCCTAATTAAGTTACTCTTCTCAAAAGCATGTAATTGGACGCAACTTAATAATAAACATGAACATTCGATTCATCGAAAAGTTTTCGGAAATTAAAATAGCAATTGCTGAAATTCGCCATTTAATGTTTTTTGTTCCGATTGTACTGCCTTGAAGAAAATAAGTAATGTGGAGAAATAGGAATTTGTAAAAGTAATAATATGGAAATATAATAATGCGAAAATTAGGAATATGGAAAAATTGGATGTTTTTGAATGTGGAAAAATAGGAATATGGAAAATATGTAATTCGGAAAATAGCCCTGACACCGATTTGATCTTACGTTGTTCAAACGAAAGCACTTTATGCCATTATATTATTCGAGATAAGCAGTTTCAGTAATAAGTATTATAATTTATAAGTATTTTAAAACTTTTATTTTTTAGTTCTGACCACTGTTCTGACCTTTTTCTACGAACGTTGTGTCCCTTGTGACCCTTATATGGACCCCCAGGGTTCCGCGGACTGCCATTTGGGAACCGCTGTTACAGCAACGTGAGACTTGGGAACAATACAATTATGAGGTTTTAACTGGTTTTAACCCATTAAAGTTCTCTATGTTATGTTCTATGTAGAGTCTGGTACACGAAAGTTGAGCCTGGCTTTAATTGAAACTTTTTACATGGCAACATTTATCCCGATACACAAAGTAAGCAAATTAGTGAAGCCACTACAAAAAGAACTTGGATATGCTTAGAAGGAGCTCCAATAAATGAAGCGACTTTTGAATAGCTGTACTCATTACTCTTATTGGGATTCGTTGTGCCAAAAAGAGACAGTTATATATTTATCATATCCTAAAATAGTAAGGTTGTACACTGTTGCATGACTTTGTTGATCAAGTAAATTTACAATAGGGTTGTGAATACAGAATATCGATATCGACAAAATTTGGTTTAAATAAAAAAATAGAAAGGGTGCGCTGAGTCGGTTTTTGAACCGTTTGAACCTACCAGTACAGAAATCGGTTTTGACAGATGACAGACCTTATCTAACCATAGCTGCAAAGTCACACGGCGCTAAATCAAAATGGCGTCATCATGCGTTTCGTTTTTGCACGATATTCCTTGTAAAATGTATAATTGCATGTTTTTTTATACACATAAAATGGGTTTGGATAAAAAATAAACTATTAATTTGAATTAAATTGATTTTCAACATAAATACATTCAAAACTCATCTCATTAGAAATGAGAAGCTGAATCGACTAAACTTTTGCCTAACGCAACAGTATATCAAAAGACGCAAGATTGTGATTTTATTAACACACTTCAATAATTTATATCTCAAAAACTTGTTTGGTTGCTTCAAGAAATTACTTCGCTGAAAGACTCCTTAGATCATCTACTATCTGTAAAAAAGAATTGAACACAAAGACCAACGTCCCGTCACATAAAGTTTATCCTATTGTTTTCGTGCTCCTTGGTTTTACTCTACTCTAATAAATATTTACATCAACCACGTAATAAGTTAATCCTCACTATAATATTATAAATGCGAAAGAGAGTTTGTTTGTTACGCCTTCACGCCTCAACTACTCAACTCTAGTAGTTATCTAAAATATTATTTCTCAACGGATCATCATGAAATTTGGCATGCAGATAGCCTATGATATGGAGAAGGACATAGGCTTTTAATCCCGGAAACGTGGGTGACGCGGCGGGGGATAGCTAGTTTCTAATAATTGTAAAATCTAAATGGCGGCGGGTGGCTATGCCAGCTCCCATACAAAAATGAATAGGTACATACTTTCTTCAAGTACGTACTTATACTATAGACACTGTACAGATAAGGTTTTAAAATAAAATAACAATTATTTACGCGTTTATTATTAAATTTAACATAAAACAATGTTTTTGTGTACCGTTTAGGCAGTTATTGTTTAAATAAATTATCGATAAACATGTTAATTTATATTGAAATAAAAATGACAAAAACACAAACAACGAAAAGCGACTAAAAACTAAAAAATCTTCACTTCTCTTTTAGCTATGCACTTCTGAAGACTGGAATGCATGCTCTCGATCATATGCCTCACGTTTTCAGCTGGAATCTATTCCCAAGCAATTTTCAAAGCGTCGCCTGATTGAAGCGTCATGTGCTTGGTCACTCTCTCTAACCCACCGTCTTCGGGGAATCTAGAATAAACAATTTAATCTTAAAATTAAGACACTTTTAACATTGATGGTACTTTCATTGACGGGACGCAACATAGGGAAGGCGGGGAAAGGCCTTCAACTTGGTTCCCCCAAAACTTGAAGCAAAATCATGGTTTCAGAGATATTCATGGTTTTCTATGAGTTTTTTTATATAAATTCATTTATGCGCCGACTCTGGTTCTGCAGGAATTACCGCAGCCTAGCTCTTCCCAGCCATTTCATAACGAAACGACGCAACATAGTGATTTTACTAACAATCTTCTATTATTTAACTATCGAAAATTATGAAAAAAATATTATTGCTTATAAAAAGGACTTCACTGAAAGACTTCTTACATCATCTTCTTTCTGTCAAAAAAATACGAAATCCCCGACCAGCGTCTCGTCAAGAAAAGTTTATCCTCATTGATTTGTCGATATGAAATGTACGGCACTATTTTAACCTATACCAAAATATTTAAAATATAGCAATATTTTGGTAATCTAATTTGTTTTAAACATATAACACGCATAATACTATAATACTCGGAGATAATGTAGCTTCCCATTAGTGAAAGAAGTTTTCCCACTTTTTATTCCGGGAACGCGAGTGACACCGCGGGGAACAGTTAGTTAATACCGGTAGGAAGCAGTCGGCTCACCCGGCGCATCCGTCGTAGGTATTTGGTCGGCGTCTGGCAAATCGGAACGTTTAGCCTGGTAAAATTAAGAAAATCATATCGATTAATTCAATGGTCAGATGTCTATATAAAAAACATAAAAAAATGCAGCGGGTGAACAAGGTCAACGTGAATGGGACATGTGCCGATTTCTCTGCTGACAATCCATTATTGATTTCGGCGGGAACTATCAAGTTTGTCATATTTGATCCCTTATATCTCCTAAAGTATTTATCCTACAGTAAAAATAAATAAAACATGATTTATAGAAAAAAATATTGTAGATAATTAATGTAGAAGTGACTAAAGAGATATTTTTAATAGTTTTCAAGATACAAATAAAATCAGTTTAAGCTTGTTTGAAGCGCTCGTGGTGTAGCATGATTAGCCGTTCTTAATCGATCGGCAAAGTTAAGCTACCATCGTCGTCGTGGTCGGTACCCTAGTAGTATTTCAAAACGAGCGTTTCCGTGCTTCGGAAGGCACGTAAAGCCGTTGGTCCCGGTTATCACTTAATTGTGATAGTCGTTAAACTAGTTGGATGCCTCTTAGGCGGCTTGAAAAATTCCAACAGTAGGTTGACCACTAGCCTACCTCCACCGATCCGCAGTGGGCATGCGTGGTGGAGTATTGCCCATTCCCTTTCACCCTCATTCGTGAAAGGAGGCCTGTGCTCAGCAGTGGGACATTATAGGCTGATGATGATGATGATCTTGGAAATACAACCTTTCTAAAAAACCTTTTCCCTCCCCCACCGCCGGCGCCGGCTCGTCTCCCACCCTCGGGGACTTTTCGCATAGAATAGTCAATAGTACTTAGTACTTTTAGTATGTTCATCTGGAAACCTCAAACAATAACTGTACCTTGTAATACGCGCACAGATTATTATCATAATTTTGACTAACCTCGACGTTTCGAGCAAGTTGCATTGATCGTGGTCACGAGCACAGAATACTTTTACGAGGTCACGAGTTACCACAGAACCTACCAATTTTCAAAACTATCTGTACGATGATTTTTGAGCTAATAAAGGGGTTGCTTTACGGTTGTTGACCTAGCTACCAACCAAAGCAGGGCCAACCAGTGCACAGTACAAGGAAACTATGTACTACGTAACTGTATATACTTTCCTTGGCATAGAACACTTTACGAAAACCAGTGAGCCAACCAGTGATTCATTCGCATTTTTTTTGTTTCTTGCAACTCAGGGCTAGCCAACGAGCGTAGCCAACCAAACCAATCCAATTATTTGAAGAAAGAAATAAAATAATTTTGTGTGAAAGCGTAGCGTATTTGAAACTACTGCGTCTCATTATTTTATTTTCATACAAATCCTTGATTTAGCAATAAATAAAAGATGTGCATGAACTCTTGAGTGGGTGAATTGTTTATAATATTTATTTTTGTGTTTCAAGCTCGACTATAGTTTACATAATTTCTCAAGTGATTAGGCAGGCACCGATCTAGCCATCCATCCATGGCCACCATTTTAGATTTACTTTGTCGTACTGAGAAGTAATATAATTTTATAGTGAGAATAATAATGCATATTGTTTGCTCAAAATTGGATAATTTATTTAAATAACTCTCTTTCTTTAATATGATTATAGCATCCATCTGGTATAAAATAGGATTCGTATGTCTAATGAAAATGGAT